>VWZF01004461.1:4955781-5024317 GCA_013396755.1 Sclerurus mexicanus | reverse complement strand
GGCCGGGGCGGTGTGCGGGGCCGGAGCGCGGCGCCCCGGCACGGGCGGCGCCGGGGCCGGTGCGGGGTCTGGTGTCCGCCGGCTCCTCGATCCGTGGTCCTGCTTTCCTGCTTTTCCGTGGCGTGGGCTTGTGCGCGGGGGTGGTTTTTCCCTCCCTTCTGTTTCCCAGGCAGGGCAGGGCAGGGAAGGGAAGGGAAGGGAGAGCAGCCGCGCTGGGCTCGGCGCGGTGCCCGCAGGGCCGCGGGCGTTGGGGCCGGGCCGGGAGTAACGAGCTCGGGGCGGCCGGAGCGGAGCCCTTTGTTGGCGCCTTTCTAAAATTAAACTGTCGGTGGAAAAATGATCTTGGTTACGGATCCAACTTTCCACTCCTGCTGTTGAAGCTCGGTGGGCAGCGGCACGATCCCGCAGATCCCCTCCAAGGGGCAGAGGCTGGGCTTAACATCCTTGGTTTCTCCGTGTTTGTACCAGAGAGACACGCAGAACACTCATACTTGATGCTGACTTTCTACCCTTCTTTTTTGTATATTTTTTGTATCCTTTCTTTTAAGGAACCCGCTTTTTCACTGTAACTCGTTTTTGAAGGCATAGCTCTATCAGCAAGCTCTTTTTCGTTTTCTTTCCTTAGTACTTGCAGGTCGTCTCATGGTTGCTTACATGGTGGAATTTCTCTCTCAATTGTTCTCTATTTTGTCATCTCTTCATGACCTGACTGACTTTCAGACGTGGTGAAGTCCCATTGTTTGCTTCCTGGTTCAGGGAAGAGCATGCTCTCTGGGTACAGTGTATCTTCGTAACGATTTGCATACAAAACCAAAACGTTATACGCTTTTATTTTAACGAAACTGCAAAATTCTGTATGTTTTCATAATTTTAAAAAACGTGGAAATACAGGAGCATACCACCATCTAGTTTTGTTTATATCAACAAGTGTAAATAAGATAGATTGTTTTGGACTAGAGATTATAACAGATTCCCAGGAGGGTTTTTTTGTGACAAACCAAAAATGTCTTGAAGGAAATACCCTCAAAGCATTACCTAAAAGCAAGAGTGCTTTTAATATTCTGATCCTGAAAAATATCCCCATGTAGTGCTAGCAGAAGTCTGCCACTGGCTCAGCCATGAAGGCTGAAATTAGGGTTTAAATGGTCTTTTGTTGGTTCACTGCAGGGTGTGAATTTTACCCACTGTGAACAAATTTTGTGATATTATAGTGCACTGATAATCTCTGTGGCACTATTAAATAAAAGAGCCTTCAAGCTTCCTTTTGTATTAAAAAAAAAATCAAACTCAAACCTGTTGGGCATTCAGTGTACAAAACTATGCGTATTACATTCCTTTTTTTTAATATGAAAATGTCAGTACTGTCATTGCACCCTAGCTCGCAGAGCAAACAGGCAAACAGTTTTGCCTTGGCAGTGTCACTGGAGCTCGCTTGGTGACTAAGGCTACGGGAGTGCTCCATCTGCAACGGTAATAAAATGCTTTAACACTAGTTAAAATTGTTTCTCTCTCTTACCTATGAAAGTCTTCTCTATGACCTTCAATCCTGTAACACGCAGACATTTCACAATCTTCTGTTCATCCTTGCAAGATGGTGATGAGGTAATCAAATTGCCTCCATTTCATGAACGTAATTTGAAGCATGGAGGCAACAAGTGATTTTTTTTTCAAGGCAGTGTAGAGTGTGAGTGTCAGGGCAAGGAACTGGAACATGAAAATGTAGGTTCTGTACCTTTGTGTCTTGCCCCTTAATGCATTTTCTTTTATCTGCTGCATCTGTTTGTTTCACATATTTAAGCTGTGGGTACTATTGTTTGGTAATTAGTAATTTACATTTTGGTTATTACGTAGGGAGAAGGAAATGTTAACCTCACAGTAACTGAGGATATTTTTTAAATTTCAAATGGTAAGTGTACATCAGGTGACACAGCTGATACTCGTCATTTGTGAAAGCAGGAACCGGTGGTACAGTTTTTCTCCAGTGGTTTGCTTTCTAGTGCATTCAGGTGTGTTAGTGGGGATTTGTAATGGCTATTGTTATCAGTGTATAGGTGGTCCTAAATGCCTGACATTTTCTGCAATTGTCGAGAACAAGATTCCTGCAAGGAAATAACAAGGATTTGTTTAATTAAGTAACGTTTGGTTTTGGTGAATGTACAAAACAGTAAGCTTTTCCTTGGGTCAGGCTGGGGGAGAAGAGACTGCCTCGGTGCCCTGGAGAGTGCACCATGAAACTCTCAGTCTTTGGACACATAAGAGAGGAAAATGAAATGCCCAACTGGTTTCACTGCTCTTAAGCTGTTTGCTTTCAAATGACCAACCTTTGCTTGTGTTTTGGAGGCTTGCTTGAATTATGGCTGTGTGCTCTGCTAATGGTAGCAGGGGTCACATATCCTATAGCCTCTTTCTGTGCCTGGGCCTCTCAGGGTCAGAAACTCGGTCTGACCCACTTCATTTTATCTAGGGGAAAATAAAATAATAGGTCAAACAAGTACTTGTATTTCTGTGACTTGGTCTCCTAGCTTACATCTCACTGGTTCACAGCTAAGGATTTGCTCAGCAAAAAGTGGTGTCTTTGTGTTTACATTTGATAGCCTATGGTGGGGTTTTTGAATTTAGGTAAATTGTGTGTATGCAGCATCCCGTGATTATAACTTTCAGAACTGCTTGAAAGAGGACCTCTTTTTACTTGTTTTTGAACCTGTTACTTCATGGTTTCCTTTGATCCCTCAACCCTTAGTTCCTGTTTTGGAAGATGATGAGGAATTGGTTCCTGTTCACCCTTGATGTGCACACATGCCTTGACAGACCTGTGTTACTCCCTGCCATTGTGTTTTTGCGAAGCTCAAGTCTTGGGAGTATTTGGTCATTCCTATGTAAAAGCCATGCCATAGTTGCCAAGTGTGTTTTTGTAAAATGGTTATGTCTCCTGCGTGGCTGGGCTATGGGAGATCTCCTTCAAGTGAAGCTGAGCCTTGCAGACGGACTCCCACTGGGTTTTGGTCTGGTTGTCTCCAATCCTTATAATTATATCCTGGCCAAAGTTAAGAGGATCTAATAGGATTATTCATTTAGAACAATTCAGGTTCGTGCAAGTTCAAAGGTTTTTTATTGCTAAAAACATCCTCTGTTTTTTCCTCTCAGATCTCACAAATAGTAATCAGTGGATTGACATTGCATAATTCTGACTTCCTTAAGTATTTTTATGTTATTTTAAATGAGGGATTTTTAAGGTTTCGTCTGGTTTTGGGTCTCAGGACAGCCACTTGATCTGTGGTGTGTTCTGTCAGCATTGCTCAGGCATGTTTTATACCAGAAGGTAGACTATGCAATGACCACAAAAGAATAACTGAAATCAGGGAGCACCATACATGTCTGAACAGAGTTGATATATCCACAATAGCTATTCACAAGGTATTCCCATAGGTAAGATGCTTACTGAGACATGGGTAGAGATCTTCATCTGCTACCCACTGCTTGTGGGACCTTGCACAAAGTTAGGCTTTCTCTACACTTTGCAAAATCTGAGTTATTCTTAGGTCAGATAGAGAAGTTTTGTCTAGATATTGCTTATAGTTATTGCAGACTCATGGTAGTGGACTAGCAAGATTATTGCTTTTAGTCAGCCTGTAAGAAGGATGAATTACCTCTAGTGAGAATTAGGACTGAGTGCAGACAGGTCAGGCAAAAGAAATGCTAGACACAATTGGGGATAGAGGCTGGCCAGGGATACAGGAAGGAAGCATCTCTTGTGATGTCTTGAGTTACACCCTACTGCAACTCCTACTTCCGCAGGCAGAACGATTAAATATGGCTTTGAGGTTGTACTCCCTTGTAATAACCACTGTTTCATGTGTTTTCCTTAAATGTGCTTTCATGCAGAAAAAGAAGTCTAAGCAGTTCGATGGTTTATAATTTGCAAGCTAAAGTGATCCTTTCATTTTAGATTTTGTTTCCATAAATAAAATCCTCTAGTTATCTAGAATTGTTTGTAAGAGGGAAGATTCATTCAGTGCATTCAAGTTATATATCGCTTTTCTTCTGGGAAGACATGGGTGAAATCTTGGGAAAATACTGTTGAGCATTAGCAGATATAGGGCTAGTATTTTATTTTCACTACCATTTCATGCCTTGAATGGTAGAAGATTAGAAAAAGTATGTTATTTGTTTTAAATGCTCATGAAGTCAGTCTTTTAGAAAGAAGAGGTCTTGGTGAGTTTCTTTTCAGCCTACAGCCTTCTCTGTATGCACCAGTATAGATATGAGTTTGGTTCAAGTCTTGTTGCTGGTTTTATGCCATGTCTCTGCGCCTCTCTGAAGCCTATGTTTTTAATTATCTTCTGTCTTAGGTCTCCTTTGACTGCATTGTCTTAATGTCTGGTTTCTTGTGACTGAGACCTGAGGATCCCAAAACCATCAGCCAGTGCTATGGGAGCCCAGTGTTGTGCTGTTGAGTTCCATATTCTGCCAAGATGTTTGTGGGGTTTTTCCCCTGCATTTCATGTGAAAAGAGGCCCCAGTCAGTGTGTCTCCAGGACCATATGAGTCTGTGGCTCTGCCCTTGAGATTTATCATCGTGCACATCAGTCTCAACTCCCTTCATAGCACAGGGACACACCTGCTGCTTCTGTGCTCACGCACATACGTGCGGCCTTTTGCCAGGTTTTGAGTTTGTCTTGTTTTGTGGAGCTTTAGTAGAAGGCTTCTTGAATTAGAGAAAGGAAAGCATACCCATAATTCTGTAGAGGAGCCAAGGGAAGTGCTTTATTTTGTCAGTTGTTTTATTCCTGTTAAAATGTTTATTGGTGTAGGCTTAAAAGCACCTTTTTCCCAATGTGCCTTACCAGCAGTATGTCATTTGCATTGCTGTTGTGCCTCCAAGATCCTTCATGGGGATACTGGACTGGTTGTTGAGTGACCTGTGCTGCTAAATCATCAAGGCATCAAACTGTCATGTCTCTCCTGTGAGGAAGTTTGTGATTCTTGAACTTTTATCTGTGAACAGTGGTCCCCAGCTCCCTGAAGCCAAATGTGTCAAACCGAAGCATTTCATGGGTAGCCTATTTGATGCTATGATTAGTTTAGTAGCTTAGTGCTCTCTCTAAGTTGTGTTTTGTTTCCTGGGCGTAGGAAAGCCTGATTCTGTCCTCATTTTCCTTTGTCCTGTCAGTTTAAACAGTTGTTGACCTTTTCAGTGGGTCTCAGCACTGCAAAACCAGTGTTATGGTATGAGGACTCAACACAAAAAAGTCTTTTGAGGCTGAGGGAGAGCAAGATGTTGGTGATGGGAACAAGGGCACTGTCTTCCTAGTGTAAGTCATGTTCCCCATTTATTATTTTCAACATACTTGTTGCCTTTTTTTTTGTAAGACCAATATAAATTGCTCAATTCCTGTTGAAAACTAGGCTATTAGATTACTGAATAAGCTACCTTAATTTATGTGCTTAACGACTGGTTAATCAACATGTTCTTAATCTGAAATATCAACTTTCTTTTTGAAGCATTTTCAAGAATAGCAAAAAAGCCAACCTACTGCAAAGCCCCCAATGGAGAGTCATGATAAGTTTCTGCTCTCTTCTATTTTAGAATTTAAAAAAAGTAATATAGGTTGGCACTTCTGCTACCTTTACATTTTTATCCTCCATTAGCAAAGAGCATATGCCAGGTTTTCTAGTTCTTCAACTCTACAGAGCGTATCAAGCATATCAAAAACAACATTTGAGGTGGAATGCAAAGGCATTGGTCTGCCTAGCAGTCAGTTCATTGACTTGGAGAGTTTGGCTGTATCCATGACCAAACAGCTCTACATTTGGGGATTTAGCATCAGTTTACTTTTTAAAATTGGAATTACTTTTTTTTATTCTCCTCGTTTTATGATAGATGCAGTAGCTGTTCACAGGTTTTTGGCTATTAAAGAGCTTCTGTTCCATTTAAAAGGACAGGCAGTATAGCACTGAAAGGTGTATGCCCCTTTTCCACTGAAAGTTCATATGTTTTGTAGAATGTTTTTCTAGATCCACATTCAAGAGCCGTAGGTTAACTGGCATGTCCTTCTGAAGCCTCAGAGAGACCAGCCAGGCCTTTCATTGTGGTTTCTCAGTCCAGAAAAAAAAATCCCTTAGCTGTCTCATTAGTAAACCTTTTAAATTCTTCATATTTTGCATCCTCACAGAAAGCAAATTTTGGAAATATAACACAGGTTTTATTGGCGTTCTTGCTCTCTTGTACATAGATATGTATGCATACACCTACAGATACACATCCCATGGAACCTTTATTGGGTTATCTGCAGAAGTAGGTTGCTGATATTGGTCTTTCCAGTGCATGAACAGTGATGCTGTAAACAAAGAAATAGATTTCCCTATTAATAGTGTCAAATATCATTGTGCTGAGCTGACATTGATACAGTCCAAACAACTGCAAAGTGGATGAGTGCTTTCTCTCTCTGAAGGAAGTCAGGCCGTATGGTATAGTGATGTTCTATGCCCTTTAAAAAAGATATTAAAGCTATTCCAGTTAGAAATCCATAACTCCTGCAGTAATGTTGGCTTTAGAAACTGGGTTGGGTGTGGGTGGGTGGCTGTGGTCTGATGCTGAGCCTATTACAGCATATTTGTGGTACGCTGGATTTCGAAACTTCTCAGCCAACAATGAAAATTCTGTGAATTGTTTCAGAAAGACAAACAAGCAGGTCTACTGAATTAACTATAGAACTGAATAATATACCTATAGTAATTCCCTTACAGTTAATTTTGGGTGGGTAACTAAAGTCTTAACTCTGCCTGAGATGTTTATAGGTATCACTGAGCTATAGACTTTTACACAGATGGCCAGTCTGCAGGTGTGAAGTTTGATCTGGTTCAGATATTTAAAAAGTGCCTAAAGCTGAAGCTGTGAAGCTGTTCACCTATCTCACACTCAGATGGGCAAGTGGAGTAATTTAGATAGGCTGTTTTCTGGAAATGTTTGTTTTTCCTTATGGTGAAAAGAGGCAAGGGTCAGACTGTGCTGTCTGTTTTCATTAATTTTTAATTTAGGTCGAATGCACCCATTTTGGGGTTCTGACAGTTGGCTGTTTGGTTCAGAAAAGTAGATGTGGGTTTTGGCTTAGCCGATTGCCTTCTAAAATGATGGACTGTAAAGCAGGTAGTGATCCTTACAACAGAGATAGTTAAATTGTTGGGTTTTGCATTGAACTGAGCTGACTGACAGCTGTCCGTGCTTCCATTACCAGTGTGTGTACACAAAGCGCTGCACTGTGCTCAGCCCTGCTCACTGGTGGGATTTGTTGCCTCTGTGATGGAGTGGGGTAAAATATTAGATACCTTCTCTGGTCTACATCTGGGTAAAACAGATGGCTCAGTAACTTCTAGCTTCTTGTGATGTGCTTATGCTGTTAGGATGATGCTAGTACTGGAAAATAGATAAAAATTATTGACGCAAATGACTAGTTACTCTCTTTTTTTCTCTAGCTTGTCATTTACACTGATTATTTGACTTCCTTTCATGGCAATGTTTCTTAATTCTGAGACTCTGGCCAGTTGTGTAAATAAATGTATTTTTGAGAATCAAGTTTTCATCCAATTACAATTATTATCAAAATTGCTTATAACTTTTTGAGAAACAAAACTATTGAGGTGCATTCATAATAGCCATTGCTTGCAATGCTGTATTTATAGATAAACTGTGAATTATTTGGGTTTAATTGGTGGAATTCAAAGTCTGCTGAGTCTGGATTACCAACAAAGACATATTCTTGGGTTTATGCATTTGTATTTTCAGATAAGTGTTGTATTTAATGTCAGTTATGGCTAGATAAAGCAGGGAAGAAGAAGAAGAAAAGCAAAGTTGAACTGTCAAAATTGAGAGAACGTGTGGTGCTTTGAACAGTGTCTGTGCATGGTATGCCAAAACAAGGAAAACATGATTGCTCAGCATTTGAGTTTTTGGTTATCAAACCAAGACTGATCTGCCAGTTCTGTTATGTGAATAGTGTCAGAGTCCAATGCTCTCTGACCAGCGTATTTTAGATATTCCACATGGTGGAGGATCTCATTTCCTCACATGGAGATAGTTGATACTATATGGGATTTCTGATTTACCAGAGTAATACAGATTATACTGAGAACATAATACAGTTGTAAATGTGCATAACAAAGTAGAGCACTTGCAGTACACCATTCAAGCACAGTATCAGTGTGGTTGGTATTACCAGTCTCTGCAGTATGCTCACTGGGCACGGTGCTGGGCATTCCCCGTCACTGGGAAGAAATATTCCGGGGTTGAATCACAATATTCTGTACAGACTGGCTTAAAGCTTTTTGCTTTCATCACTGAAGATAACTAGTTTGAATGTTTTCCCTCATCTTAGAATAGGCAACCTAAAGTCCTTCTACAAAATTAGTAGTACAAGCTGACCCAGGGCAGTCCTCTTGGGATTTTTGTTTACTTCTCCTCACCTGGCCTTACTCAGTTGCTCTGAGTGCTGTTTTCATAATACTCCCAGGTGGAGTATACTGTCATAGATGAGTAATGCTTGTCTTGTGTGTCTGTGGATTTAAGAGAGAGCCTTCTCATACCAAAGCTTGGCTTACTGGGAGAAATTGGCATTTGGTCTAGAGTCTCATTTATGAAAGTGGCCTGTAGTGTTTGGTAGGTGTAAAAAGAAAAGTAAAAAATGGGTAGTTAGGAGAATGTGGTGGTATAAAAATATAGATGGATGAGAGTGCTGCATTTCTTTGTTTCATGCCCTTGTCAAATTCACAGCAATTTTCAGGCTTAGAATGTTTTATCATCCCTGTTTTTAATAGCCCTTGTTAGATTCTTCTTCCATGAATTAATCTAAGAGCTTCTAGGCTTCCATGTGGAGTGATGAAATGCCTTTCTGAAGTAAGCTCAAGCACGCTGTTATGTGAGCTGCCAAGCAGTGGGTAGGATAGCAAGTGTGTGCCCTCTCTCTATGTGCTCTGTCTGTAATAGTGATTTTTCTGGCTCACCTAGAAAAATAGTTGATTGTGTAGACACCCCATGCCTTATACTGTTGGGTGCGCTTTGTTTCTTTTTTTCTTTTCCCCAGCACCTAACTTGGGTATGAATCAGTATGTATTGCCATAGAATTAGCTTGATCTGAGAGGAATTGTACCCACCACTGCCTAGAAAATAACTGCAGGTTGAAGTAGTTCGAGCATTGACTGCTTTTATTCCCTGCTCCAGGAACTTGTTCGCCAAAACTAGTGTGTTCTGTGAAAATGTTCAACCTGCCCTGAGGAGGAAGAAGCAGCCACTGGGAACACGGGACTGCTTTTGGGATGCAGAGTGATACAAGTTGGTTATACAAGTACCTTTTTTGTCCCAGTGAATGCTGCTAACAGCAGAATTGGTGTTAGCTGCTGTGTTTGGAATACTTGACATGGTGCAAAGTGTCGTGCTTTTCTACTGCTGGCCCTTTGTGCCATTTCTTTGTGCCAAAAAGATCAGAATTCAGATATCTGGAAGCTGATTCATTTTCCCACAGGTGAAAAACTGCGTTACCTTGGTGAACTCCTTTCACCATGCTTTGAAGAAATAATAGGGAGCTCTAAATTGAAACTTGCTTTAATGCTTATGGCAGTTGTTCTGTTAATGCCAAGGCCTTCACCACTTGCAGTGTGTAGGAGGTGCTGGCTATTAATACATCCCTCCTCCAATTACTGCATTTAGTTCATGAAATAATAAACTGTTAGCAACTGGGAGGCATTGCTTTATGGAGAATGCACAGATTGTATTTATTTATTTTTATTTTTTAAGCGTAGCCCTCATAATTTTTAAGGCAGTTTTGGGTTTTCAGGTGCTGCAGTGCTGTGTCCTCCTGCTTTTCCTGCACTGGCCTTTATTTCTGAACTATTCTTGTATTGTGTTTTACCTGACGAAATTCATTGCTGGGAATGAAGCCTCTGTGGTCATTCTTTTAATATGTTTTCTTCTAAATACTTGTGTTTAGTGGTTTATTAGAGACCTGGTTCAAGGGTACCCTCTAAAGTAATTCCATTAATGATTGTTTGCAAGTGTACTATGAACAGGGGCTAATACAACTTTCTCTGCCAAATGTTAATGAAGGCTTGAGCTAAGTTGCAGTACCTTTATAATCATGTTTTTGCAGAATTTCAGGTATACTGTTTTTCCTACAGCAAAATCATCTCTACAGCAATTTCTGAGACAATAATATTTTCAGGATAAACAGGACATTCAGTGTCTCTCTGAATTCAAGAATCCTGTTCTAACATTTATGTAGTCCATTGAAAGTGGTGTCTTGTATAAGGAAAAAACCTTGTTAGCTTTGGAAGAGTGTTGTCTTCCTCTCGTTTGCTCAGTTCACCGCTCCTGGATCTCTGTCGATCCTTTTTATCCCCTTCTTTTTCTAAGAGGTTTTCCTGTTAACAAGGCATGCAAGCTTGGAGTTGGATGACTAGCCATCACCTTAAAATGAATGTTAATTGGATATGAATTGATCTGTAGCAATACACCATCTCCATTATCCTGGCCTACTCCAGTTAAGAGCACAGTGCCTAAGAGAGCTCTCGGCAGTGAGAAAAGCTCCTACTAATACCTTGTCCTTGAAGAATTACATCTAATTCCTCCCCTTCAGCTGCTGAAAGCTTGTAACTGAAAGAACATTTTCTGTGTCAGCCTGAGTATGTGATTATTTTCTTGACTTGTATGTCTACTTGTCAATTAAGATTTTTTTCCTTTTTTTTTCTTTCACTGACTTATGCATTTTTCATATGGTTGCTGATTACAAGACAGAGAAGTCCTTTGTACTTCAGTTTACAGTTCTCTTGAGATTGTGAAGTGCATCTGGAGTGCTTCAGTAGTGTTATTCATCTGAGCCACTTTGGTTGAAATTTTTGGTTAGTGACCTAAGAAATACCCAATCTCCTGAAATAGGTGCAGTGAGGTGGATCTCTAATGCAGTATGTGATTGTACATTCATTGATGGCAGTGGGAAGTGGGGTTTTTTGACTGTTTTTCAAGAAACATACTCCTATGCATCCTGGTTTAGCAGTTATGTGATTTATGGTGCAAACTTTGTGAGTCTGTCTTCTCATTTTTTTCTGGGCTTAAGAGTTGTGGAAATGTTTAAGTTGGAAAAGACCTGTAAGATCATTGAGTCCAACCATTAACCCAGCACAGCCACAGTTTAGTTTTAACCACTAAACTATGTCCATAAGTGCCACGTCTACACGTGTTTTTAATACCTTTGGGGATAGTGACTCTACCACTTCCCTGGGCAGCCTGTTGTAATGCTTCAGAACCCTTTCAGTGAAGAAATGTTTCCTAATATCCAATTTAAACCTCCCTTGGCGCAACATGAGGCTATTTCCTCTTGTCTTGCTGCTTGTTACTTGGGAGAAGAGACCAGATCCTGCCTCCCTACAATCTCCTTGTAAGGTATCTGCAAAGAGCAGTAAGGTCTTCCCTCAGCCCTTTTCTCCAGGGTAACTACTCACACGCTGCATGCACAGTTATTGGCTGGAGAATCCTGTATGAGCACAGGTTTTTATTTTTTATTTAATGTGTGATAAGTTTCATTATCTTTAGGTATTTGTTTGTACTTGCTGTGGAATGAAACTAATTCCACTTCTTTCATGTCTTTGTTTTCTCTCTCCCACAAGGCATAGTAATGAAGGACTAGTACTTTTATTGGAGTAGGTACTCCTTACTGTGGACAAGCACTATCCTGTGACTGAAAAATAAACATTTGAAAAAAAATTAAGTGACTTGAGAGCTTCTAGAAGGCTCTTTTGGGAAAGACAGGGCATTCAGTGTGTGTTGAAAGCCCGCTGCAGCACTGTCTAAGATAATGTACATGATAGACACTGGTAACTCGGGCATGCTTCCAAGTGTGAAATCAAAGGCATTTTCAGCAATAAATATGTGGATTAGCAATATCCTTATTTCATGTAAGTATTCAAACACGAAGTTGATTGTATTTACCCTGCATATCCTTACATGACTGCTTAGTCCCTGCGTGTTGCTGTTGAGGTCGTTCGTGCAATAAAATCAGTGAAGGGATTTTAATGTAGCAAATCCTGGCTCCAGCTTTACTGTTCGTAGTGAATGGCACTTTAGGGATAAAGATTTTATAAACATTGTAACTGTGCCTCTAAGGGCAAAGCAGCGAGATAAACTTTCTAGCTGCCAGGGTTGCCCTTCCTGGTGATTTGTGCCATGGTTCAAGCTACAAGTGTCCTGCTCCTTAGCCAGTTCTTTAACAAAATAAAAGCATATGTTTTAGAAGCAGAAGGGCAACAGTCAGAAAATACTGATGCAATGGCACAAGTCAACCTGTGTAGAGAAAACCGGGTGTGTCTCACTAAGTCTTAGTCTTGCCTTCTCCCCAGATGTGCAGTGAAGGAGAGAGGGGAGGTGGCTTCTTAACAACGCTCTGGTGCTATTCGGAGCACTTGGGACCCTGGGAAGCAGAAAATAGAGCTGTTTATTTCCTTATTTTTCAACAATATCAAAGCAAGCTTTTAGTAGGAGGTGGGAAATACTGCAGCTGCTCTTCATGTTGTGGGCTAGCCATTGTACAGCGCTGAATGTGGAAATAGAGCACTTTTCCTTCACACTGACCAATTCTGGGAAATGTCGGGAGCTGAGGTGGATTTCAGAGCCTTATGAGGGTGCAAAAACTGTGTTAAAGCAGAAAATGCTTCACAGCTGTCTCAGCTGTGAACACTGCAGCAACCGTGCAGGCTGTGACCAGTGTGCATTGTGATCGCTTGCCGCACCCATGTGTTGGGAAGTGCCTGTGGAAAAGGAGGAGCTGTGAGAGCCCCCAGAGGGACTCGGTGTTCTCGTGGAAAGTGGGAAGCCTGAAGAGGATTTGGCAAGAACCAGTGGCTGCATTGCATCCGCTGTCTTGTCGTCCCCTCACATCACTTTGTTCCTCTGTACTGGTAATGATTTATGAGTTTTCCACCTACAGATTTTGTTAGCTCATAATCTGACTGCCCGCTGCCTTCCCAGAGAGCAGAGACGACTGCTGGCTGCGTGCTGACATGTTTCCTCTGCAGCCAAAGTGCAAGGGAAGCTTTTCGCCCGTGCTGCTCAAGTTTGATAATTTGCTTTTAATGTTGCTTTTTGGCTTACTGCTGAAAAAAGAGGAAAACCCTCTTTACCTTAGAACTGTAACTGTGAGAGGATGAAAATGCCCGGTAACACTGGTGGATGAAAAAGACCCAGTAAAGCCTTTTAAAGTCCTTTTTGAAGTCCTAAAAAGTCTTGGATATTCTTGGGGGGGAGGGGGGGAAGATTGCCCTTGGTATGTGGGTTGGGGTGTTTCCTTCATAGCAACTCTCCCCACCTATGCTTCTATTTTATTGGACTTTGTGATGAGTGCCCCATCTTACTCGGTATCTCAGCAAGGGAAGGGATGGAAATAATTCCTGCCAAGCATCTGTTCTGTGAAAGCTGGTGGTACTGTGTTGGTGGTGCTCTGGCAGCTCTCTCCGGCACCCTGTCAGTCGAATGCCATTGGCGCCAGTCCCCGCAGCAGCAGCGTCCTGTGGAGCAGTGCTGCCGAAGGCCTCCCTCCACTGGGCCACCCAAAGGGGCACCACTTGCCCCTGTGGGCTTTTGTTAGTGCCCTGTGTACATGGAGACACAAAATCCTGGTAGGGAGTTTAATAAGAAACTGTTGTTCTTTTTCTTGCGTTGTGTGACACTGATTTCCCTCTCTCCCGAACTAGGGCAGTGGAGTTGTGCTGCTGTGAAGCAACTGTTCCCAAATTCATCTGAGCATATTAATGTTTGAAGAAGCTCAGATGATTCTGAGTTTTTGGTTAAAAGAAGTATAAAATTATGCTTAGAAAAATAGTGTTGCTTTGAATGAAGGTTTTGAGTATTTTTTTTCTTCAATTTGTGCAGTATGTTTCCAAGAACAGATGTTTCCAGTATTCTAGTTTGGTAAAAACTTCAGCCTTACCAAGGCTTTAAATAATTCAGGAGTTAATCATCATAAGAATTTCCCTGTGGTATGGATAAAAGGCTGCATTTTTCTAACTTGTAAAGCAAGTTCATACTTGCTGAAGTTCTAAAGTAACTTTTACTTCATCTGTTGTGGGGTTTGTAAATTAATTTTGTGAATTAATTCTGGATTTATTAATTAAAGCTGTTAACATTTTTATTAATTGCATGAGAAGGGTTGGTCAATTAAAGCAACTGCTGTATATGTCTAGATATCTACAATGAGAGATGTCCCTCAGTTTTATTTTAACTGTTTAGGGCCTTCAGCAGGTAAGGAGCTGCAGTAGAGAAAGCTGAGCTTGTAGACTTCAAGCAGTCTCAGGAGAACGTACCAATTGACTAAGTTGCATATTTTTAAAGTATGAATCTGTTTTTTACAAGGCTGTTAACAAGAGTGGGTGTGAAATTTGGGAAACTTTTAAGTCATACATTTTTTTATTTTTCTGATGACTTTTGTAGCTGCAAGTTAGCAATTAGAAGGCTTAGACATTTGTGGTTTGTGTTAAAAATGAGCCCTTTTCCACAGTCCACACTGGAGTGTAGTGCCTGGTTCTGTACTGCTCTCTGACATCTGCTTGAATATTGAGCAATAAATCAAGAGTAAAGCTTCTATTGCTGATCCTCTCTCGTCTTCTGTAGAAGCGTGGAGTCTGTGAAGGGAGTGAGCTTTGGTTTTCACACTCTGCTCGTTCTCCTGCTGACAATTCATATGAATCCTGGAGAATGGTGGGCTGCAAGATCCAAGTTTGACTGGTGGTTTAGGTTTTCTTTTGAAGGCTATTTCCTTCCTACCCCCTATCTATCCTTAAGATTTTTAGTCGGAAAACATTAAGACATCTCTAGCTGCCATTTCAAATCTGCTATTGGCTTTAACCTGCCCAGATGATGTACTTTTCAAAATGGAGAGTATGTGTAATAGTTCAAGGTCTTGTGATTTCAAGGTTTTACAGCTATGTGACACCTGGCTGCACTCTGAGGCAATCAAATGTGCTGTACAAGTTTATGTGCTGCCACCCTGAATGTTCAACCTTCGGCCATTACTTCTGTGCTGTTGTCGGTGTGCTCTCGATTTAACAACAAAGAAAAAGAGGGGGAAAAAAAGGTTTTACATTACATTCACTTTTGTAAATTTTAAGCTATCATCCAGGCATCTGTTGCAGTAGCAACAGCACTTTAAAATCTTATTTGCCGAAGCTGGTGCTACTTGTATTATCCTGATCTATCCTATAGATCACTGGATTGGTTTTGCACAGTCTTGTGCTGCAGTTTCTTGATGGAAGATCCTGGACTAGTGCTTGAGGCAGTGCCTTATAAAGCCAGACCCTCACTCGAGCAGATTAGAGCACACTGCATTTAAAGCTAAATATAGAAGAAGGCATATCCTGTCTTCCTAGTAATTAACTATTCAAGAGTCACTTCTGTTGCACTGAATATCTAATCATTAAATCTGCCACAAGCAGTGAGTCTTACTTTAACTACTTTTTTTTTTTTTTAAATCTTGTTCTCAGCTGTCTTAAGGGACATATTTTATATTCATAGGGAGCAGTTAAAATCGATAGTGAAGCTTCAGGTGCATGCAACACTTCTTGCAGTTTAAAAATACACTGCATCAAAGGAAAGGCAAAGTCTGGTGCTAGAAATCTAGCATATGCATTTCTGTCTGTTACAGAAATGGGGAAATGGCACCAGTATGGCTGCATTGAAGGATTGTGTGTGTTTATTAAGGAAGTGGGCACTGTTGATCCCAGCCTGACAGCATGTTTGTGCTCTGGAAGAGCTGTGATAAGCAAGCAGATTAATTCTTACCTGCTGCGTGGGTCACTTTACAGTTTCTTTCCAAACCTCAGGGGCTCCTCCTGCCATCTCTTGAATGAACATTTTCAGACCCAGAACAAGGCATAAGCTGTCCAGGCCAAGCACAAAAACAGATCAGAAACACCTGGACAAGTGTTAATAGATCAGTCTCTTTACAAATAATTGAAGGTCAGAAAGACAAACCAGGTAAGTATGTCAAATCTAGCCTGTGACTGGGTAAAAGCTGGGCTGTTGCTTATCCCTGTAGTCTGCTAGATTATCTGCCTAATTAATTTGTAAAGCACCTCCTGTTCTCTGCCATGGAGACAGCTCAGGAGTGGAAACAGCCTTTTGGGCTCTACTGTGAAGGGAGACTTGGATCCTACAGCACTTTAAAAGATTCCACGATACCATGGCTTGCCACGTTTAATCTCTTTGCAGATGAGCAAATCATTTTTGCAGAAGGCTATTTAGTGTTGCAGTTGTTTCAAAATGCTCCTTGGTCTGTTACAACTGCAGCTTTAAATCTCTGATAAATCTGAACTTCTCAGTTTAACTGCTTGTTGTATCTTTGTGTTTTTATGACTTGCAGGAAGCAAACCCAGTCTTGACTCTGAACTTTACTGGCTATTTCCAGTGCATGTGGGCAGTTTTTGGCTGTGGATAAGTGATAAACCTACACTAGAAAGCAGTGGTTTGCCAAGTTAAACATTTGAAATGCTGCAGAAATGGCCAGCTAGGGATGCTTCAACTGGAAGGGGTAGTCTGGCAAATGGTAACATATTGTATAGCTGGTGCATTTTTAACAGAGTTAAATGAATTTTCAGGGGTAGTAGAGCATTACTTAGATAGTAATATGATTGATGGCATCTTTCTAGCCATGGAGCTTGAATTTCTTTCCATTCATGGTAGGAAGAAATGTTGGCAAATGTATTTTTAAACTAGACCTGTGGAGAAATGAAGAAATAGAAATAATACAGATTTTTTAAAATCTGAAGTTAGTAGAAGAACATGTTCAAAGTCTTGAAGGGAAGGCTTAATTCTGGATAAGCAAACCATACATAACAGTGTCCTAATGACATGCAGGGTGTGACATAGGTGGCCTCTGAGTCTCAGGGCTGGCCCTTGCTGTTGACACGACAGGGGGATGACCCGCAATGATTTCTGCATGCAGCAAAGCTTCCTTTTATTCACTGCTGTTTGCATTCAGCTCTCGGTTTAGCAGCTCTTTGCGGAAGCTGTGTCTGTGTGATTAAACTGATTATATCCAAAGCTGAAAAATAGTTCTGTTTAGATAAAATGGCATTAATATGTTATCACTTCCCCAATTTTTTGACATTGTATGTCGAGATTCACTGTTGGGGTTTGATGGTTAAAACATGGGCATGTTGATTAGACCACAATCATGTCTTTAGCAGAACACTGTGTAGCCCCGGGATCCATCTGACTGCTGAACATGCCAGAGGGATGTTCACAGAGACCTGTGCCATGAAGAGCCCCACCAGATGGTCCTCAGGCCTCTGCCCTAGTGGCTTCTGTGCCCCCAGCCATCCCCACGAGCTGCGTGGGCAGTGGTGCTGTACCTCTGCCCGAGGAGTAAGGGCAGAGGCTCCATCGCCTTCCTGTCTGGGTTTGAACCTTCAGGGCTTTTACAGAGATGCCAACAGCCAGGTCCTGGGAGAAGCACATCTTGTCAAAGTCATTCTTGGACTGTAGTGCTCTTCATCTTTAAAATAATGCGAATTACTCTTTGAATATGTGTCAAGAACTCTCACATGTTAGGGTTTTACTACAATGAGTGTTTATTTTGCCTTTAGATTAAACTGTTGTCTGTAAATGCCAGAATAAAAATATTTTTTCCTTTTTTTCTTTCTCCAGAAATTTTATGAATAAGAATCAGAAGCCAGTGCTAACAGGCCAGCGGTTCAAAACTAGGAAGAGGGGTAGGTTACATTTCTTACTTTATTTTCTTCTTTGATAAAATGACTATAAACAGGGCGGGTAGAGTAGTTTGAAGTTCAACAAGATTAAGGTTTTTCTCCTCTTCTATTCAGCCAAGTTAAGATTCCAGCTGTTTTTAACTAAGCTCTATGAATTTTATTGTTTTCACTGTATGTCTGAAGGCTTTATTTAAAATATTTGTTTATTAGCTATGAAGTCTTAAGTTAAAAATTGGATTCTAACTGAATTTGCAGTATATTTGCATATGAGGATGAAAACTTACTAGGTGTTCGTTTTGCATTTTTCTTAAAGTGTTCTTTTCAACTAAGAAAGCAAAATATGACCTTTTCATTAAAGATTGTGTAAAGTAAATTATCTTACTTTTTTTGGTTTGATTTTTGTTTTTATTTCTTTGACTCAAATCAATGCCGTGTCTATAACAGAATCTTTCATATCGAGAAAGGGATTGTCTCACCTTCCTTCTCCATGACATGATCAGATCATGTCATTGGCCCTACTTTCTGTAACAGGAGAGGTCAGAAAGCTCTGTTTTCCATAAATACTTCTTTTTCCTGTGTCAGTGTAGGTTTTTTAATTGTTAAAATAAAACAATTACCATTGTGTGAGTCCCATTTTACTCATTGTGGTACCAATTTTCTGTAAACGTGACCAACACTCTTCCCTTCTGTACAATAAACATCAATTTTTTTTGAAAAGCTGAGTGGAGCTAATTATACTGGTTATCCAGGTATTCTGTACAGTGGGTGTCATCTTAACATGTTTGCTGATTCTATACTCAGAGTTCGTTTGTCATGGTTTATGTGGATGAGATAAATGCCCAACAATTTGAGGCAGAGAGCAAAAACGTGTAAAAAATTATCTTCCCCACCAGTAAAAAAAGTCTGGTCTGTGAAAAGAAAGCTCAGATTTTTTGGTGGTGCAATAGCAGATTATGATTATTCCAGCAGACACAGGTAGGTTTCCTGTCTGCCGTGAAACAAGACTTTTCATATCTTTTTTCTCCCACAGAATACAGTTGTGGGCCTTCTGCTGAGGACTTAAAATTAATTCTTAAAGGAGAGGGGTATAAATGTACCTTTTGATTCTCTTAGAAACAAAAGAAAGGTTGTAAGGATCTGGGAACATGGTGAAAATGAAAAGCTGCGTATAGCACTGCTGTACTGGATGTTGTGTGCATCACATCTGCAATCTACACCTGCCTCTGCTAGCCTGTGATTGGAGCTGTGCTTGTTTAGTAATTGTGCACTTGACAGCTCAACATACTGTCACCCCGTCTTGATGATAGCTTCTTACTCACCCTCTTGTACTACATCAGCATATTCCTCTCCACTACGTTAGCTTGGTAGGAAAATGTTTCAGTAAAATTATAAATAGTTTTTCATGCAGTGATTTCTCCTCCTGTGTAAAACTTTTAGATTGTGATGGACAAGAAAATAGGGTACTACAGATGAGGAGGACTTCTGGGGCAGGAGAGGAATATTTGAAAGAGTTAATATTAGTCATGGTGTTTGTACTGAGAACTGAGTACCTAACTATGATACCAGCGTATAGCACCTTTCAGTTTAAATGCAAACATCTTAAATTTTTAGACAAAATACACTTGAAAAAATAAAACAGGTATTTTTTTTAATTCCTCTCTGAAGACAGAACTCGGTCTTCTTGCTGGTTGATGTATCATTGAGCTCTTTATTTTTTTTTACCTTGCAAATAATAGATGTTTATTTGGTAATCCAGAAGAGAGTAATTATACTCAGATACTTGTTTATGGGTGGAACTGCATTTCTTGCGCTCAAATAAAATTGCCTGAAGTACACATACGGAAGTACTTACACTTCAGTGAAAGACTGGTTTGCCTGGGGGTTGGTTGATTGCTTTGTTCCTTCTTTTGGGTTGGTTTTTGTACTTCAAGATGAAAGAGAGCTGCACTTGAGTATTTGGTAATAGATCTGATTACTCAGATGGGATTCCAGTAGTAGTCTTCTCTGTAGGCATTCCCCCAGAGCAAAGGCATGTCCTTCCATCTCCCCTGTCAACTCTCTCTGGTTCGTTGACCATGAGCATGCCCTGCAGATATGAGAGGTGGTCACTTGAATGGCAAACTCCAGCTTTTCATTACAGCTGAAGTCAGGGTAACACAGCTGAGAACCTGAAGGTCTTCAAGGTCTCGTATGAAGTAAAAGCCTCGGAAGAAGTGATGTGCCGTCCAGAGAAGGGGCATATTAACTAGAGTATTGGATGTTGAGAGCGTGGTAGGGAGAATCTAGGCTGGCACTATGGTTGTGTGCATCACTTCAGGATGAGCTGAGTTACGTTTCATAAGCATATATCTGAGTGTCCGTGAGTAATTGTCACCTTTGGTCTGAGGAGGAGTTTGGGGGTGAGGAAGCAATCCATGTGGAGACGGGAAGTAGACTCAGTGAGTCATTAAAAGCTAAGCATAGCAGGGGGTTTCTGGAAAACAAGGGATGCTACAGTTTTCCATTGCTTTGTGCTTGACTGACAGCCTTTGGCAGTTGGCTGTGTGCTGCCAGGCTCCTTGGAAGGACAGGTTGAGAAGTCACCTGAGCTTCCCAGTGGCCTGGGAGTCGAAGGGACTGCTTTGTGCCTTCCAGATATGATTGTTATGGAGGAAGAGGATGCGTTGGAAGTGGTGGAGAATGTGCAAATTTTGTACTGAAGATGCTAAAATGAGCACATCCCAGGTACATGCAGGGGAACAAGGAGAGAAAAAAATCTTCTGTGTATTAGAAATAAAAAAGTTAATAAAAGTAGGACTTGTGGGTAACATAGTTACTGCCGTAAGACTACCGTGGCAAGAGGAAAGAGGGGAAGAAAGGCTCTTTGAAAGCAGGGTCTCTTGGTTAATGGGTGGAATGCAAAGCTGCACCCGGAGTAGCTGGGAACAGAAGCCTACAGCCAGAGGATGTGTAAAGGCCAGAACCTCTTGCTACAAAAAGTCTGCAGGAGTAGAAGCTGGTATATTTCAGACTGCATTAGCAGATGTTTAGACAGGAATTTAACCAATACAGATTTATCTTAGTAAGTAAAAATCTCTGGGTTGATCCTCTGGATGTAGTATTTGCAGGTTTTTTAGGAGCCTATATCACTATTTATGTCAGCAGGTGATAACAAACCTGGATCTTGAGTGCACAGAACATCTCGCAGTTCTGTTTCTGAAGTTCAGAGTTATTTTGACAGTAACAGGTATTTCATATGTGCCCATATATAAAGCTGGGACCTGTTTTCTTAAGAAGCTTCAAGTGTCTGTGGTGATCTGTTAACAGACTGCATGAAAAAGCAGCAGGAGATATGGGTAAGTCTACCTAGATTTGTCTGAAGGTTGCAGTTACATCTGTTGTGACTAATGACATTGACGTAGGGACGTTGTCTGGGGGACAGGCTGTACCTTAATCGAGTTCAACAAGAGACAGCTGCAGAAGATGCAATGTGAGCGCTGTGTTTCTGTGTTCCTAGTGCTGCTTAGGTCTGTGAATATGAAAGATAAATTCTTGGTTACACTGTCTTGCTGGGTCCTAAATGTTTAGGCAAAACTAGTTTTATTAATACCTTGATCTCTTTTTCTGAAGACTTGTCTTTTCGAAAACATTTTAGCTGTGTGACCATAGTTCTTTCAATAAAAATAACAAGAAATGAAAAATGAAGTGTTCCTACAGTGAGATTATGTACACATAGCTGACATTCCCTTCACTCTGCTCTCAGATTTAGCAATGCAGTGATACACAGGTGATAATCCCTTCAAGAAGAGAAGTAAGAGTATGAAGTTTGAACACAATTTCTCTCCTTTATTTATTTATTCTGATATATTTGTGTGTTTTGGTGTTGTGAGTTGAGAAAGTTTGGTGTTAGGAGGGAAGCAAGAGTAAACACTACAGAATTTCCAGACTCAATACAAGTCAAGCAAACAAACTTTTGATGTGTTGACCAGAATGAGAAGAATATATTTAGGTGCCATGATCATTTCAATTGTTGGCTGATACCTGATTTTAACAGAAAGTTTAAAAACTGACTCTCTCCTTTTCTTTCTCCTTTCTCTCTTTTTCAGATGAAAAGGAGAAATTTGAACCCACAGTCTTCAGGGATACGATTGTCCAAGGCCTCAATGAAGCTGGGAATGACCTGGAGGCTATAGCCAAGTTTCTGGATGCAGCAGGCTCACGGCTCGATTATCGCCGCTATGCTGACACACTCTTTGATATTTTGGTAGCTGGCAGCATGTTAGGTAACCTGCAGAGTATCTGAAAGAAAATTTTGATGATCAGCCTTGTTTGCCTCTTTTAACATGCTGTCTTTCTTTATGGTGGAAATTATAACCTGTATTACAATTTCACTTATCTAGACACTGCTTGCATCTCATATCATAGCCCTGTTTGTTGTGCAGTAACACCTCTGCACTTGATGGATACTGCTCTGAGAACCTTTCAGTCTGATCTAAACCAGCATGTAATTGCAATAGCAAAAAAAATGAGAGGTGCTCTAACTAGAGGAGACAGACGGTCTTATTAGTGTAAAAAACGTAATACAGAACTCCAGTTATTAGCTGTTGCAAGTCTTGCTTTGGAGATGTTGCAACAAAGGCTAGCTGAGAGGAGAATTGAAGGATAATGAGGATGGCTTTATGGATGTTCAGGGACATTTCTCCCAGGTATCAGTGGCAACCTTGGCAAAAACATGCCCTTCACCTTCCTCTGCGTTTTTAATAAATTGAATACTTTTACTGGTCAAGTTGATTTGACTCCTGCTTCCTCCTCTTTCACATGTAAGAAGAAAAGATGTTTTTTTAAGAGTTGATGTAATGCAGGAAACAAAAATTAGTGGAAATACCTAGGAAAAACTCTCGACAAAATAAACCAGTGTTCTGAATGTTTACATGAGCCTAGTAAGCATTAGAGGGGTTAGTAGGGTGTTCCAAGGCCTCAGATTACTAACAGAGTGCTAATACTTTTCTCTTTGGAAGGGATTTTCATTATTGTGGTGTTTAAAGCAGTAGTTAAAATACATGCGAGGGTTGTGCTCCAGTCTATACTTATTTGATCACTCTCAGTGCTCTCAAAAGCAGCTGATTCCTCTGTGAACTGAATCATGCAGTCCTGTGGGGTCTGTGTGATCTAAGGTGCAGCATATTGGCCAGGGGTCCCTTCTGTGAGGTGCCACCACACTTTAGCAAAGCTTGGTCTCTGTTTCTCCCTTTCTCCTTCTAACTCCTACCCCGGTCTTTTACCTCAGTGATACTGACATAAAACTTACTAGACTTAGTAAATCTTACATATAGAACATCCTCTAAAGTAAAAAATTATTCCCTGCCTTTTTTCCCCTTTCTTTTAGCTCCTGGAGGCACACGCATAGATGACAACGATAAGACCAAGATGACCAACCACTGTGTATTTTTTGCAGATGAAGATCATGATGCCATCCGAAATTATGCTCAGGTCAGTAGAGGCTTAGTTGATTACTGTTTTTCATTTATGTATCAAAAGGGATTACAGTGGAACATCTGCAGACTGTCTAGGCTGTAGTAGGCTAGTTACAGGCCAATTGAAAGTCCAGTTAATGAGTAATTTGTCCTAACCTATACATTTTAGGTAAGAAAATAGGATGTCTAAGATAATCTGATCACAGTTAGCAATGCTTTCTTTTACAAAAAGCAGTTTTTCTTATCTTAGTCTGCTGTTGGTTGAGTCTATTTCTAGACACTACCTTTATTATTTTTGCTGACCTTTTCTGTATACAGACTGAAAGATTTGTATGAACATATTTTTAGAAACGGATCAACTGTATCAGAAATACAGCTTGTATCAGCAGTGGGGTGGCCAGGAGGACCAGGGCAGTGATTGTTCCTCTCTACTTGGCACTGGTGAGGCCTCACCTCAAATCCTGTGTTCAGTTCTGGGCCCCTCACTACAAGAAAGACATTGAAGAACCAGAGAATGTCCAGTGCAGGGTTTGGAGCACAAGTCTTAGGAGCTGGGGTTTTTTAGCCTGAAGAAAATGAGGTTCAGGGGGTGACATTATCGCTCTCTACAACTACCTGAGAGAAGGTTGTAGCCAGGTGTAGGCTGGCCTCTTCTCCAAGGTAACAAGTGACAGGGCAAGAAGAAATGGCCTTAAGTTGTGCCTGGGGAGGGTTAGATGGATATTAGGAAAAATTTCTTCACTGAAAGTGTTGTCAAACATTACAGTAGACTGCCCAGGGAAGTGGTGAAGTCACCATCCTTTGAGGTATTTAAAAGATGTGTAGACATGGTGCCTAGGGACATGGTTTAGTGGGACTTGCAAGTACTGGGTTAACAGTTGGACTCAATAATCTTAAAGGTATTTTCCAACTGTAACAATTCTATGAAGTATAAAAATGACAAAAAATATAAAGCTCCTGCCTCCAACCTTTTGTTGTATAACTAGTTAGGAATTGGGCATCTATTCCAAGAGCTTTCATTTCTCCTACGTCAGTGATATATAATTTCTTCTTGCAGGAATAAGGCTTGCACAAATAGGCCTATGTGAAATTAACACAAAAAAAGCAATGAAGCCTAAAGCATTCTTGAGAAGAAGCTAACTGCTTAATGCAAGATAATGACTATATGAGAAAGTACAGTAAGAATTCTATGGAAAGTTCAAATCCACCAATTCTGGATACAAGCAGGATTGCATAAAAATGCAATACCATTGCAGCTCCCATATGTCAAAAAAATCTTTTGTTAATTAATATATTTGGGTTTTAAAATAACTGGTTATTGTTGGAGTGCTGGAGACAGCAAGTAAAAGCATAAAAGCCACTATCCTCTCTAGGGCGGCAAGTTGCTGCAAAGGTGCACGGCTGATTTAAAGGGTGCTGGGATCAAAATCTGCACCAGTAACAAATGTTTGCTTAATAGCAGAAAGCTCCATTAAAAACATATCTCTGATAATCTAAAGAAGAGAAATATACTGGTTTTTGGAAAAGGGGTCAATATTTCTTGTGCATCAGCTTTATCATTTCTTAAAACAGGAAAATCTCTGTTACTGGTAAAAGCATTGATTCTGTCTTCTTGAATTTTAATATTTTAGTGGTTATGTAACAAAAATTGGGAAAACCTCCAAGTCCTCCAAGGAGAAATTTAACTTTAAAGTAAAAGCTTGCATATTGAAAAATGGAAAGGAAGGCTTCACTTTAAGATTTGAAGAAATGGAATTTTCAGGGTATTCTCTGCATTTCAAACTGAAGTCCCAAAAATAAGTCAAAATTGTGTAATTAATGCCTGAAGAGATGCGTCCTTTTATTGACCTTGCCAGTTGCTTTTTTCATGCATAATGGAAAATAGAGTTCTTATTCTATTATCAAAATGTGCAGTTAATCTAAAATAGTGTTTGGAACTTTCTTATCTAGAAGACACCTATAAGGTAACTTCTTACTCTGACTCCCAAATGAACCAGTAGCGTGGGGTTTTTTGTGGATTTAGTCATGGAAACAATTACGAGAGTGAAAAATGTTCAAGTAAAAGACTAAAATTAGTGTTTATATTGCAGCAGATTATTTGCATATGAAGTGTACTTCTGTCATTTACAGGGGCTTATGAAAATATACAAAATTTTGTATGAAAATGTGAACAAGCAACTAGCTTTTTCATACTTTCAACACTTTCATGTTATGCTTTATTTTATTGGTATTCTGTCTCTCCGCCTCACAGCGTAGCTTCAGCTTGATTTTTCACTTGTTCTGAGACAAAATACTACCATTTAGGATGTTTGAATATATTTTATTTTCTGAAAAGTGAATTGAAACTCTCTACACTTAATTCGCCCCCCGTCCAGTGTGGCAGTGATGTCATTCATTCCCCACATAAACCGTTTTACTTCTGATAATGACTGATATGTTTTGTGGCTTTTTACAGTTGTGCGAGCAATTATTTTTTTATTTAATTTCTTATCTCTTCCTTCTTGACCCTGATTGCACTCTGCACCTGTGCTGCTTCTAGTTTCATAATCTGTGGTCGCATGACGGGAAACAAATGGTGAAAACTGGAGAAAAGTGTTTCCAATAACACAATTGTTCTAAAAGCTTTGTCAAATATACTTCCTCTTCCCTTGGCAGTAGTGTGTTTTGTTGTAAACATTTATGTTAGTTGATTTGCAAAGGTGCTGCATCTGCTGAGGATGCCCGGTGTCCTGGCTGCCTCAGTCCATCAGCCTCAGCTGACAGCCTCCCCAGAGCTGCACTGCTTGGGAAGGGTGCAGAGTTAACCTTCTCCTCTCCCTCGCTTTTGATGTGTGGCTGGGATGAAAAGTAGAGTAGGAATAAAATTTTGAGAAATGAAAAAACAAGACTCACTGCACTAAATTCTCTGATTCAAGCATTGCTTGTGAAGCAAGAATCGCAAAACTTGTGTTTTTCCACTAGTGAACAAACTGATAGAGAAGGATGTTTCATGGTCTCCATGAGACAGACAACACAACAGGTAACTGCAGAAATACCATTCTGCAAGCTGCTTATTTCCTGGAAACGTGTCTAAAGAAACTGTGCAGCGGAATATTAGAAGGTGAGAAGCCAGCAGTGTTTTCTACATTTTCTTTCCTGCTGCAGAGAAAGTAAAAAGAAAAAAATGTTGTCATGGATTAGTCAAAGATACCCTTTGTGGATTCAGTAGTGGCAGTCTTGTTTCCCTTTTTCTTTTTTTGTAAAAAAAGATGGCTGCGATTGTTACACTTTTTAAGTCAATCTGTGTTTATCTTTAGGTCTTCAATAAACTTATCAGGAGATACAAATATCTGGAGAAAGCATTTGAAGATGAAATCAAAAAGGTAATAATGATGGCAGTCTTTCCTGGAAAGTTAATATTTTTTACCCTACGTTGAATGTAATTGTATATGTACAAATGTGGCACTGTTAGGTATTTTATCTGGCTCTACTGGAAAAGAGGATGGAATCTACAGAAGGCAACATTACTCTGCAAATTGAGCTCTGTGAGAATACTGCAGGCAGCATTCCATATAGAGTAATTCTGAATTAATGATTCCTTCGGTTGCTCTGACCAAACTCACCTTCTTATTCCAGGCTTTCTTGTGCAGAACTTGGTTACGCTTTGGCATATAGTTCTTAAAGAGAGGTGGTGTGACTGTCCTGCTAATAGAACAGCTCTCTGTGATTTTTTTCCAAAGAATAAATGCAAATCTGCTGTGCTGAATGTTACTCGATGTATGAGTATTAAACCACTTCTGCATTGTGGAATGAATCCTAACCACAAGGTTTTTGTCTTTGAGGCCACAGATACATGCAAGAGAAAGTCCTCACCAGTGGCAGAGTGCTCAGGATTTGCCTGTTAGACTGTAGTGGATATTTGTGGACATGGTTTGTTTTGTGATATTGAATTCTAAGGAGACGGGAGAAACCAGGGTGGACATGTTTGAAAAACAAAATACAGATTTATTTTGTCTGAGTTCCTAGTAACAGATGCAAATATCTTTTTCTAACGGCCTGACCAAGTAATAAATGCTGTACTGTGGTATAACTTAACCAGCATGCTGATAATGGCAAAACCTGTCCTGTGACTAAAATACCATCTTTGTTAAACATAAAAGTGTGTTTCCATATTATTTAGACATTAGAAAAATTGCTGCAAGGGTCAAATGAGGGCGTGCCTGGAGCATGACGCCTCACCTCTTGTGGCTGAATAAATTTTGCTCTGATTTATGCGTTCTTTCTCATATAGGAAATTATTTTTACACTTGTGGCCAGCATGCCTATCAACTGATGCTGATTACTCAGTACATCATTCTAAAGACCTAAATTTACCTCTATCCCCACACAAATCTAATGTTCCTGCTGTTAATTACTATAATCACTGACATGAGAAGCGCTGACTCACAGCATTCAAGTTTGAGAGTGTTCAGCATATTAAGCAAATGCCATGTCAATTCAAGCCGCCTCCTCTCTCTTCTGTAACTTGCTTGGTTTTGAATCCTCTAAGTTTCTAAAAATTCACTTTGCACACTTAGTGACAAAATGAGGCTGTCGTTAATACATAATAATTTAACTCTACCATTGAGGAACAGGTGCCTCTGATGTGAAGTTTAGCCATATGCCAGCTTGAAAGAAAGCAGTAATTTGAGGTGCAGTATGACTGAGCCATGCTACTCATTTAAAGCCATTAGAAGCATGGTAGCGTGGGATCAGAGTGGGCTTGCTCGCTTTGCATACTGCAAGCCTCAGTTTTATGTATATGCTTTTTGTGTAGTTTTCAGTGTCAGATTACATCTTGTATGACAAATCACAAGATGAGGTTTGCATAGTGGTCCTAGGTTAAGGGGAAATTTTTCCATCTACCCTTCAGTCACCACCCATGGTGCTGCTGTGAATCTTGGTGTAGCTTCTTGGCGTGCCAGGTGCACTCTCTTCCTCGGTTAATGTAGCGTATTAGAGAACTAGAAACTAAGCAGGTGCTTGGGCTTGTGTATTGCACCTGCACTGCTATTGCCCTTAAAGCCCTTGGGACTATTTGAAAGTGTCTTTTGCTTACCTGCTCTCTCCCTCTGCTTGTGTGAACCTACCAAGTGACTATTCTCACTGATGAGTCTGCTGGGTTTTTCACAGTCCCTCTGTTCTGTAACGTGCAGGAGTAGCTGCCCATAGAGGGCCAGAAGATAGATACATTCATATTTTTAAAAGATGTTTCTTCAGGATCAAGTAGTTAGTGGTGCAGTTAGTGGTGGTTAGAGATGCAAGAAAGCGACTCCTTGGTGCTTTTTTGTGGGTCACTGTCCCAGCAATGAAAGTGATTTTTCTGGCAGACTTATTAGGCAGATCGAGCACTTGGGGGAAAGGTGGCTCTCCTTGCAGAAAAAGGGCATGCTAAAAAATCCAAGGCAATACCTGCAGTTTCACTCTAAAGAAGCAGATGGTGTCAGTGGGACGTCTCATTCAGGAGAGATTATCTTAAATGGAACTATTTGCACAAGTATTTGTCTTCTAGGTCATAACTTTGTCATTAGGACATTGTCCTTTTGTCTGCTTTTAGCTTTCAGATGTTTTATTTCTTAACTCTCTCCCTCCAGAACTGCCAATTATTTTTTCTAATGGCATAAGCAAACCATGTCTCTAAAGTTTTACATCTAAATTATTTTGTGCAAGTGATTTCAACAGACGACAAAGACATTTAAACTTGCTGTTTTTTGATGTAGGCAGCTTAAATTCATATGAGCATTGCCCAGTGTACTGGCATAAACCTATGACAACATTTTGCAATAATTGCAGTAAAAATCTTAGTTCCAAATTTGTGTTCATCTTCCTCTACGTATGTGTTTTTGTTTAGGTCATTGGATGAAGAATGCAATATTATCTGTGTATGTAGTGTGTTTGCATGTTTAAGTATGTAGGTTCTAGATAGGTTTTTCTTATCAAAATCGGGGTGAAGTACAAGTAAATGTTACTGAGTCATGTGACGAAGTCTGAAGTACTGAAAGATGTTGTGGTCTTCTTCATTCGTGTTCCTGTTTTCCTAATGAAAGAATCATAAATCAAGCTAGGAATTAGGAAATAAGAGGAGAATAATATTCTGAGATCAAATGGGGAGTAAACAGAGATGCTCTAAGTCAGCTAAATGAATGGCCAGAATCAGTCAGCAGAAATCTGTTGTTATGTTAAGGCATCACCTTCTCCATTGTGACAATTCAGTGCCGTCTACAGATGTGACAAACTGTCAGCAACAGGCCAGTTCAGATAATGAAGATATAAAAAGACACCACTCTCTCTGTGTGAGTAGAGTTCCTTAATTTTCACTATTAAAACTTACAGCTCACAAGAGGAGAGCAGTTTCTTGTTTCTTGTGTGCTTTTTAATGTTGCATGTGTGTCTTTACATGTGCATATCTTTTATGCCCAGAATTTGCATTTAAAAGACAAAAATAGCATGGAACAGCACATTAGGTCTGGTCTTGTGCCTATTAGGCATTTTGAACTCCCACTTAAATAGGTTGGAATACTTATAGCTATAATAGAAATACAAAATTGTGAGCCAGAACTGTGCTTTTTATGCCTGGAATCAGTGTGTATCTCTAATGAAAGCAGTAATGTCCACGCTGAGCTAACAGCAGGGAAGCATCAGCTTGGAGAACGTTCTGTGGGTGGTTTGGTACTATTCTGAAGTGACTTGGACATTTTGTGACTTCCCTGCTGAGGTTTATAATTGTGATGGTAAAAGAAGAGCTCTTAAAGTAATCAGCAGTAAAAATCTGAAATAACAACTTTGGACTAAAATGTTTGTTCTTTTTGATGTTTTTAAAATGGATTTATGAGAGGTTTTGGTTCCTCCTATCAACCAGTTTTCCCCTAAATTAGACTATGTTTCACAATTGCTTGAAAATATAGAATAATGTGCTTAAACAGCAGAAAATGACAGGTTTAAGTCTGAGCTGCTTTTAAAAAATACTCGTAAAACAAAATCTATGCTAGTAGCACCAACAGTATGTTAAGTAGTGAGAAATGCATAGAAGGTCAGAATGCTGCTCAAAACATACTGCAGTGAGATCCAGTTCAAGAACTCCAGAAACCATGCTAAGAGACTTATAAGGAGCACATTTCAGAGGAAAGGGAAGAAGATAAGGCTACAAACTGCACAGACATGTAATTTCAGACCTTCCAAAACAGCTGGACAAATACAGATTTCTCAAAACTAGAGTTGATAAATTATGTCCTTCTTACAGAATCCATCTCCATCTTGTACTGTGTAACTCTGGCTTTGCAGATGGATTTCCTGATGTCGTTGCCTTCCTGACTCAAATCTGACATGAATGGGTGTAACTGACCTTGATGTACACATTACTGACAAGACCTGATGCAGCTCAGAAGTATGTCAGAACCTGGTCTGTTATATTACAGTAGTCAGTGCAGCCACTTTCAAATCAAAATCCTCATCTATCGCTTATATAGAAGCAAAAGAAAAAAGAGTTAAGTAGGCTGCACAGAAATCTGGAGCTGTTTCCTCTTTTTTAACAGACTCAATACTTACAGCACAAAGCAAAAGGTCTAATTTTGACTTTTTTTTCTTGCGCAGATCTCATTTTAGTACAGTGTTGTTGATAAAGCTTGTATAAAGAAAGCTTTAAATCCTCAGACTCCCATTTTACACTAGCTTTATATTGAAATTCTGTCAAAATGTTTTCAATCTTCCCATTAAATGTGGCCCTGGAGTTCCTTTACCTGCACCATTATATATACCAGTTAGTTGCTGCATTTGGAAGTACAGCACATGGCTTGTTTCTCAGTCGTATATTTAGAAATAGTAATTCTATTCTTCTGCATTCTAAATTTTGATACATTTTTTGGTTGAGTCAGTTTGTTTAAATAAACACCTTGAGATTTTATAGTTTCATAATTTTTTCTTCTAAGTTAAAAGTGCATGTTGCAATCATTTGGCTGAAGCCCACTAAAAAAAATCCCATATGAGTTGTCTGTGACTGAATCATTTAGGCCTGCGTAAGCTGTAATTTAAAGCTGATGTTATTATGTAAGTACTGCCGTATGAATGAGGTTTTTTTCAGTTCTGTTCACTGCTACGGAGAAGAACTATTCATAAAACACTGCATGAGTTTAATAACTTCATTTGTTATCTGGATTTTTAAAACATCACTGAATTCAGAAAGCTGTACAGTTAATAATAAGCAGCCTAGATATCTTGCAGAAGATCTCTCACTGTCCTTGGTAACAAACAAGCACAAGAACATGTATGATATTCTGTCCCTTTGTATGGGTAGAATCTGGTAATTAAGAAATATGCATAATGTGAAAACCTGGTGGAAATTTTCTATCAAAACAAGCTCGTTTGCTTTGATTGCATCTGTTGCTCATTTGCTTTTGAAGGGGTGTCATTTCTTCTTCCTCATGAAGAAGAAAATGAGAATTCCTTTTTAACTCCAGAAAAATCATATCGTCAGTATTTTTGGGTTTTTTTCTTCCTTTTTTTTTTTTTCTTTTTCCGTGGTGATAGTAAATTTGTGAGCCAGTGTCTGCTGGAGTCAGCAGTTTTTGGCATTGAATAAAGCTGCCCTTTGTTGTCTCACCGCCTTTTTTCCATCACCCATATTGTGATTGCTAACAACACGTTAAGAACATGTTATTGTTTACAGTAATGCCATTGACAAAAGCTCACTTTGCACGACTTTTTCCTGATGTAAAGGAAAAGGAGTGTAATGTACTTCATCAGTATACTCTCAAGTCATTCATCTTAACATAAGAAATTAAGATTTTAAAAATAGAGACTTAATTTCTATTTTTAGACTTTTGGGTGGTATACATGTAGTTCAGATCTTTCAGCACTTAAGATTATGAGATTTGTAATTTTTTCTCAAGCTTTTTGTTTTCTCTTGTAATTACTACTGGGAATGGCAAGGTCTTAAAACAGCTTGTGTTCCTGTCTGTCCTTTGTCAGCTTTGTAGAGAATGTCTGAACTTGAAATATATTTCTTATTTTAGCCGGTAAAAAGTCTCTTGTAATTGTGCTGTGTTCCCTTCCCCAAAAGAAAAACAGGAAACTATCTCATCCTTTTATTGTTTGCATCAGCAATAGTTTTCAAAAGCTAGAAAATGAACTGCAACTCTCTGTGGCTTAGCTGGAAGTCGGAAGATGTGACCAGGCAGGTTCTTGCCTCTGATTTCTATGTGTCCCAAGCCTGTAGCAAGCACTTTTACCTTTCTACATATATATGTATATTTGGAGAAGACAGGTCTTTTCTACCTGGCTAAGGCCATATTCCACATAGAATCATAGAATGCTTTGGGTTGGAAGGGACCTGAAAGTTCATCTAGTTCCAGCCCCCCTGCCATGGGCAGAGACACCTTCTACTACATCACATTGCTCAGAGCTCCATCCAACCTGGCCTCAAACACTTCCAGGGATGGGGCATCCACAACTTCCCTGGGCTACCTGTTCCCATGCCTCACCACCCTCACAGTGAAGAATTTCTTCCTAACAACTAATATAACCGTACTCTCAGTCTGAAGCTGTTCCCCCTTTTCCTGTCACTATATGCTCTTGTAAAAATAGTCTCTCTCCATCTTTCTTGTGGGCTCCCATTAGGTATTGCCTTGTGTCTTTACAGAAAGTGAAGTTACAAGGGATGAGTGAAATGGCACAGCCATGTGTCAGGATAGATTTTGATATGATTGCTAGTATTTTAGAGAGACTTCCTGAGAAATAAGAAATTAGACTGTTTGTTAATATTCATCTCTACCTGTTATTATTGCCTGTGCCTCAAATATATCTTCTTTTTTTCCTTGTCTGACCCATAGCTCCTGCTGTTCCTTAAAGCCTTTACTGAGACGGAGCAGACAAAACTGGCAATGCTTTCTGGCATCCTGTTAGCCAATGGGACTCTTCCTGCTACAATTTTAACAAGCCTCTTCACTGACAATATAGTCAAAGAAGGTAATTTTCTGTATGTTTTTTATTACATTAGCTTTTTTATAGGAGATGTATTTTATTGCAACATAATAGATACGTGTTGCAATAAAATGGAAGTTAGAAACTTGTGATGGTACAGCAGAAATCAGTATTTCAAAGCAGAAGCACATACAGACAGCCATGGCCAACATACTTTTTGAAATCTAGTAAGAGGGCAGTCAAACATAGAAAAAAGCAACAAATAGCAAAAACAAACCCCGGAGGATTTATGTTTTTTCTGGAAGTCATACTTTTGTGTGCAGAATTGTAGAATGTATGTATTAATGAAATACTATAAAGGTGTGAAGTGCAACATCTATTCCTGAAACATGTCTGCTGGCATTTTTTCAAGCATTGCCAGTATCTTCTGCGTGTGAGTAGGAAGTGGGACAGGGAGCACGTGCAGGCCAACAGGATGTGGCAGAAGGGAAGAAATCAATACCTCATTTTGCCTTCACACTAGTAGTGATCAGTGATTGATAAACTTTCCCATGCACTTGTATTCACCATATTGTGAGTAAATGTTCTTTTAGTCTTAGGGTATAATGCTTTTTTGAGATTACTTTTTTTAAGAATTTTTGTTATGTATTTGCAGCCATCTACCTTGGAGTCCTCATTTTCCAGCTGCTTGCTCAACCATTTCTAGCTCTGGCAGCTACTGATTATCTAATATAATTGAAAATGTACTGTCAGTGTGGAACAGTTTTCATGACCCTTTTTTTGTTTTGTTTAAAGAGTTACATATTATCTAAAATGTATTCTAACTTTCATTCAAAAGTAATTATTCTAACCTCATGTTCTCATTTGCAGCATGCTAACCATTACATTTGTTTTCTAAATGCTGCAGAAAGAAAAGCCACAGCTGCAGCTTTGCTCTGTCATCACTCACAGCTTTTGGAATCAGAATTAAACTAGGAAAAAATTCAAACAAAAGTGCTAATCCATGTTTTAGGGCGATTGTCTACAATGTTTTTAAATTGAAGTCTTCCTAATTGTGGGAAGACGAGCCATCTGAAAATTCAAAATTTTAAAAATCATGTAAATAGTTATATTTTAAATTTAACATTTTAGGAATACAGTTCCTATTTGCATTATGAATTTATGTTTCTAGCAGTCATAAACGGTTACCAGGAGTGTACATATACTTTTGGTGCTTGGTTAATACGTACTAAAGATGTACCTGTGACAGCATTTGAGGAAAGATTGTTCACGCTTGTGCCCTGGAATAGACATTTTATGGAAGAATAATCAAATATAATAATCAAAAATAATTGAAAAAGGGGAAAAGAATAAGGCAGAACAGGTGGATCATATATGAATAAGCTTGAAGCCTTTTTTGATTTACAAAAAAAACATACAGTCAAGTGAGGTTAAAATACATGAGGGAAACAATTAGGTGAGCTGAGGGAGTTGTTGATCAGCTTGGAAATTGTAACACTGGCAAACAATTGGCTGAAAGTGAGACAAGGGCAGATTATGTGAACAGGAGATCTGACAAGTTTGAGCGCAAATACCTAATTTATTTTCAGATTACCCTCTTTCGGTGTAGTCATTACTTTTACTGTCATATGTAGATGGAAAACAAAAGTGTCCTGTGTGGATTGCTGACATATTTGTAGCAGAGACAGAAAAAGGTCTGGGTGGTGGTGGAATCATCAGAGTTGAGCGTACCCTTCTTGTCACCCATGCTGGAAAAATAGTGCAAATGCAAAGAGCAGCTAATGAGTTTAATCAATACAGTAAATGGTTAAAGTTACTTTCTGCAAATAGGATAAAGAAAAAAAAAACAAAAAAACAAACATACAAACAAATCCACCAAAAGCCCCACAAAAACTCAAAACAAAACCCAAAACAAACACACACACAAAAAAAACCCACAGAAAAAGAGAAGAGCTATTTAAAGGAAAAGACAGCTGGCAGCACATTCATAGCGTATAGGAACTGGCCAGGGATAAATTTGGGCAGTAAATTAGAGGCAAGTTTGAAAATATGTGGGTAGTGAAGCCCTAGAACAACCTCAGATACTGATGCTGGCATAAAACTTAGCGTGTGCTAAGCTAAAACTTGAAAAAGTATTTAGGATGTGTATTGATACAGTGCTTGGTGACAGAGACCATTCCATTCAATTTTGGTGTTGAGCACATAAGCACATAGTGGATGTGCTGAAGTGTGTTTGCAGGTGGAAGCTGTGCCTAAGTCATCTGTTGGTTGACCAGGTTTTGTGAGTCTTGACTAGTCAGCCTGCAGCACTTAGGATTGCTGCATTGTGCTGGTTTCACTCGAAACCTGCTGTGCAACACATAAAGCATCTCCAAAGTGGTATGTGCAGGCCTCTCTTGGCATGGCATTGTGTATCCATGGTTCCATATAGTACTTCTCTAAGGACTCCACCTTACAGCTAAGCTCCTGAAATACGGTTGCCAGAACTCTCATAACAGTCAAGATCTGTAATGATTGTCAATGAAATTTATACAGCTCTGGGAATAATCTGTTCTTGTTTGATGACTCATTTAATTAATATATCCTAAAAATAAAAAGAGTGCATATCTATCTATAAAGTGGCTAAGAGTCATGAAGCTCCTTCCTACCAGTAGGGCCCATCAGAGCTTCGGGACTGTTTGGAGGTGAAACAGAAGACTACAGTGACTGGCTGTAGCATAGGATTATGCTTTTCATTATGCATTATCATTATCACTGCCCTCAGTAGCAGATGGTGTGAGTGTAGTATGGAGAAGCATAACTGACCCACAGGCAACCTTCCTCAAGGATGAGCTGGGTCTCCATCTCTGAGACCTTTCAGCTTCCTTCATCTCCCTGCCCTTGCTGCTCGCAGACAAGCAGCTGGAGCAGAGCTGTGCTGGTGCAGCTCTAGGAAATAGGAGGTATAGGCCTAATGGTTTATTAGCTTCCCTGCTAGCAGTGGTTTGATATAATGCACAAAGTACTAACTTATGCCTCCAGGAGGGAATTTTTCCACTTAAAATAGTATTTGTGCCTGGTCCTACCAGCTACTAAATTCCTCCTAGGAGGACATAGTACAGTCAGTCACCTCGAAGTTGCAATTTAACCCTATTCCAGGGCTAGCTGAAAAACCATTTGAAGATCCATTTTTTCAGTTCTTATTCCTTTATTGTTTTGTGCCTTCATTTCCTAACTGATTTAATGCCTAATTTTTTCCTTTTGCGTTGGACTCTGTCATTTGAGAATGTAGGAAAAATAATTGCAAAGAAAATCTTTGAACAGTTGAATGGAGATGGGCCATACAGAATGAAGATTTTCAAACAGTCTTGCATGCTTCAGAAAATTAGTATTGCCTTAAAGAAAACAATAAGCATTTCAGCTCTATTTGTTTGGTCCTGTAGTCATAAATGTATTTTCATTCCATAGCCTTGTAACTTTTTTGTAACCTTGTAATTCTTATAGTCAACTCTAATTCATATTACAAATTGCTGAAACATCTTTTTCTCCATCAGGGATTGCCGCCTCTTTTGCTGTAAAGCTTTTTAAAGCATGGATGGCAGAGAAAGATGCCAATTCTGTTACCTCTGCTTTGAGGAAAGCCAACCTTGATAAGAGATTGCTAGTAAGTATAATATATTTTCAATAATCCTTATCTCTCCCAGGGAAAAAGAAGGAAATAAAATGCAGATGGTACTTTGCTGTAAGCTTGTTACCTCCCCCTCAGGCTCTGTTAGCGTTTTTAAAATATTTTGAATCACAGCAATTTTGTTATGGCTGTAGCATTGATACAGGTTCAGGAGTATTAAATATCACATGTTTTTACATTCTGTCTCTATTTTTCGTGTAGTCAAATGCCTTCTGAGACACTACATGTGGGGCTCGGGAATTAATTAAATTACTTTTTTTCTAACCACTGCTAACGGAACACACATCACTAGCAACTGGGCATGAGAAGTTTTAGTTTTTTAATATATTTTCCTTTGTAAGTAATAAATGAAGTACAAAGGGTTGTGATTAGAATGCAAGTTTCTGAAGCAATGGTGTTTAAATAGTATGGCGAATGCGCAGTGAGCTGATTTTCTCCAGCAGTAGCCATTTGGGTAGCATAAGTGGTCCTACGGTGATGGGAGCAGACCTAGTAGGTGCAGTGCAGAAAGGCTTTCAGCCTTTGGACTCAGAACCTGTGTTCTGGGTTTATAGCAGGGTATTCAGAGAATACATGAATATGTAACAATGGCATGTACCTTTCTCTCCTGGTATTTTTCTAAAGATCAATAGGAGTTTTTTTAATCCTCAAAAAGATTGCTGCTATAATGATGCAATCAAATACACATCCTGTGTAGCACTGTCTGGAAACTCAGCAGTATTTCCTGTTTCTACTTCAATAATTTATAATTAAGCAAGTGTCTTCCAAAAGTGAAACAGCCTTCTGCACCCCTTCATCTTTTCAGTCTGTATTTGATTTTAAGAGTCCCGGTCATAAATAATTTGCCATTAATCTTGGAACTGGGCTAATTATGCTGTTTATTAGAGAGGGGAAAAGCAAACTGCATCTCACTTATATTTCAGACTTGACTGACTTTAACTTTCAGCTGTTGACTCTCATTATGCTGCTATATTAAACAACTATAAAGTATCAGATGATGTTACCTAGCACAGATGCCTTCATGTAAGTGTCTTCTTAATCTCATTAGTCAGTGTAAACAGATGGAGGGTCTCTAGCTTCTTTGTTAAAAAAGAAGTGCTATCCATCCCACAGATCATTGTTAAGATACTAAGAACTGGATGGTAAACAAATGCCATTGAATCTTTGCCAAGATGGGGCATTTGCTATAGCAATTTTTAAGAAAAACTTTTTTAAATAGCTGTACTTGCAAAAACTGACAGTGACTTTGAATTAGAAAGGCCTACAGGAGTTAATGTTAACATTCCATAGTGGATTTTTCAATTTTTGTTAAATGATGCATTAGTGATAGGCCAGGGTACCTGGGCCATTTATTGGGCATTGCTGAGCATATTTTTCTTAGGAGATAAATGTGTGGCCACACTGGGAGGGCATGGTAAATGTGCTTTGCATACAATGGCTTTGCCATCTCATCCTGTGTACTTTCCCTACAAGACTCTTGAAATCTGGAAAAGGTATAGTTCCTCTCAGGACTATTTTGAGCAACATCTTCAGCTCATGGCTATTCATAAGTACATGCATTTCATATGGAGTGGGTGTTAGGTTATTTGTGCAATTGGACATAATTTTTTCCCTTCACTATAATGAAACACGACAATATGAATGAAGTGTTGACTTTTCCAGTGTGGATACAAGCATTCACTGTTTTTAAGTGCAGTACCAGGTTATTCCCACTGTTCATTCTGAAAAAATGTTCCTTCTATTCTGTCAAGAGTCATAGTTGGTTATTTATTTAACAGAGAGCATTCCTGTCTTTTTAGGAACTCTTTCCAGCCAACCGGCAGAATGTGGACCATTTTGCCAAGTATTTCACTGAAGCGGGTCTAAAAGAACTCTCAGATTTCCTTAGAGTTCAGCAGTCACTGGGGACTCGTAAAGAACTTCAAAAAGAGCTACAGGAACGTCTCTCTCAGGAATGCCCAATTAAAGAGGTAAAAGTGGTTTTTTACAACTTTCTGTTTATATAATCATAGTCAAAGGCTTAAATCAACACTAGGTAGAGAGGAACAGATTTCCTCTGTTTTCCTCATAGATTTCCTTAGCTTTTCTTTAAATTATTTTAATGTATTCATCAGTTCACTCTGTGCTTAAGAGTAAAGCAATAAAATATCCTCTGGATTTACAAGTGCAGCAGATTATGGGGTGGTGTTTTTTGGTTTTTTTTCCCATACATTTATGCTTAAGAAAGTATTTCCTTTAGCTGCATTAACTGTTAGGTTGGAGGGGAGGGACAAAACTTGTAATCAGGTTATAGCAATGTCATGCTAAATGCTTCCTTTTTATTATTCTTGTTCTAATCTTGTTTCTTATTACTTGCACACCATGGTGTTACTTGTAAATGACTGGAAGTATTTGGAAAGTCAGCGTTATTGCTGGTTCATTGGAAATGTCACTTATTTCCTGCTCCAGGTAGTGCTTTATGTAAAAGAGGAAATGAAAAGAAATGAGCTGCCAGAGCCAGCAGTGATCGGGCTCCTCTGGACCTGTGTCATGAACGCTGTGGAATGGAACAAGAAAGAAGAGCTGGTTGCAGAGCAGGCCCTCAAACATCTGAAGGTGCGTGCATGGGTGAAGAGGGGAAGGAAGTTGTGAATTCACAGTACATTTAAATCCAGGAGATGCAGAATTTTTAAGGCTGAAGCCGAGCACACCAAACGCGTGTAGTCTGACTTCAGTCAAATGCCAAACTGAGGTAGTTCAGATGACTGAGTGCCCTGAGGCATTTAGTGCAGAGGGCCAGGGGGAACTCAGGTGATCACAGCCTGAACACCTCTCTGTTGTGCTTTCTCACTGAGCCAGGTCCTGAGAGGGTCCTTGCACTGGGGACAACGCTAAGCAAGTGCTGGGATTCAGCCTGCTCGTACCTCACTAGTAAGCCTGCAGGAGCTTTTGCAATGTCTTTGCCAGAAGCAAAGACATTTCAGGAGCATGATGAGGTGGAATCTGTGCTGGCTTTGCACAGAGCTGGTTAGATCAAAGCAGGAATGCTGAGGCCAGAATCTGTGCAACGGTTGTTGCCATTGGATACTCAGTGACTCATCAACTAATGAGCTGGAAGATGGCTTGGGACTGCGCGCACTGTTCAGTGTGGTTACTCTCTGATCCAGGTACTGCCCTTGTGAATGAGGAAATCACCATTGCATGTTGGTACAAAAACTCTTTAGATCTAGAAGTGGAAATAAAAACAAAAAACCAATGCACAGGCATCAGAGTCATTGTTGTCATTGATATTCCTCATCTAAGTCTGAAGGAACTGTGAGTGCAAGGTGCTTGAGCTGAGAACAGAGGTAGAGAGGCTTTTCAGCAGGATTAGTCCTTTAAAGCTCGTAAACCATGGCCAAGAGAATACTCCTTCATAGCCAGGGCTGTAAAGATCTACCCTAGGACAGAAGCAATCTGGGCTTTATTTTTTATGGTAAAATGGATCTCTTTTTTCATACTGGATGTCTCTCCATACTTGGGAGTTCCCACATTGGTTTAGCTCCTACTACTGCTGTCCTTTCGTCTGAATTTGGTTTCCCAATCAGTCATCCTAGAAATGCAGTTGCTTGGGATATTGTGTAGTCTTTGATGGTAAGATTGAATGCCTTGAAGTTTTCTCAAGTGACTGAAATCGCAGTCGAGGCGAGATAGTTTCCAGAAGGAAGAGAGACATTGTTTTTCTTGTTCTTTTGATGTAAAAATTGATCATATCTCTTTGAGTTGTAACAAAGTATCCACTGAGATTTATTGTCTAGTACTGCGGGGCAAATTAAGAAACACTTTGTGGAATATTTGAACGTTGGGAAAAGAGAAACAGGGCTGGCTTTGTGCAAATATTGTTGACTGGATGTTTAATCCCGTGCATCTCCCTGACCCAAACCATCAGCTATATATGTACCCCCACTGAATTAGATAAGGCATCTTGCCAGTATAAGATAGGCTTCTTTCTAGCTTCATCCACGTTCTAAAAACAGAGGACAAATTTGTATGGGGTATTTACTATTTGCACTTACAGGTAAGATTTTAATAGAAGCAGTAGAAATAGAAATTTAGACTTTGATAGCTGTTTCTTTACAGTTCAGCATTCAAAAATTAACAGCATTTGTTTTTACATCCTTCCTGGGGATGTGTGGAGGCAGATCTTGGATTCTTCTCTTTGGGCTCTCAGCTGACCTAATGTGCGAGCCATCTCCAGAAATTGGATTAATGGTGTTAGCATGATACAGAGCTTAATTCAGTGCCCTCCTGTGCATTGACATGCCAGGAAACAATCAGGGAGTTGCTTTGATCTGGTGGTGCGAGTCAGGATGTGTATAAATACATACTTGATGTGTGACATGTCAGGTGGTGGGATTTATTCGTGTATGGCCGACAAATAACTTTGACAAAGGACATTTCCAAAGCTTTGACATGTGGGTACCACTCTCTTTAATTTATTTGATTTCTTTTAGTAAGCTATATACAAGGCACCCCTGAAAAGATGTGTCAAGGCAAAGAGTATTGGCCTAGTTTACAGACCTTAAAAGCCTTGCTGGATGGGTAGCTTCCTAATGGAGGTGGGCAGCCATACCAGCATACTGAGGCAGTGCAGTAACAGTCAGGTGTCCCATCCATATGGCAGGAGCTGAACTCAGGAGGAGACAGGATAAGCTGTTCAACCCTGAATCTTACAGAATAAGCTCTTCATCGTCCCAGTAACCTCACTATGACACTGACGCTTATTACCTAGGCCACCTCCAACACAGACAGGATCGGGAGAATCCTCCAGACAGTTCTCACTGGAGGCAAGGCTGTGGTGAGCTCCATGACAACTGCAGGTGCTGACCCGCTGCTCTCTAACCTGACACAAATGGAAAATAATGCCACTTGGCTCAGCCAGCAGTGACAGGAAGCTAATTTTATGGATCCTTAGTCAGTTAGACACTTGTGAAACTTGTAACTGTAAGTTTGTACCAGCTGAGAAGTGAGAGGAATGTGAAGGGAGTCAAGTCAGATGTGGTAGGATGAAGATATATTACTTCTCTTGGATTTTTAGTAGAAATAAGTTAATGTTTATAGACAGCAGCACTTTACAAACATATGAATGGGAATGAGTTCTGCTGAGGCTATTAAATAAACCAACTGCAATGTATATTGCCCTACCTCTCTGCAACAACTGGATGCTACAAGGGTTAAACCAGGAAAAATAGATACCCAAAGCCTGCACAAGTTTTTCAGTGCTTTTACCAAAGCAGTGACATTGTTTCTGAAGATATAGCTATACCTGCCAGAAGCAGAAGAACTTAACCTCTGGTGTTAGCTGTATCTTGCCATTTCTCAGAGTTACTGTGTAAGGGAATTTCTTCCAGAAGTCCTGTCTGCCTCCAAGCTCCTTGTTACTGGACTCATCGCAGGCTAAGATGACAGGAAATTAGAGACATGTGGATATAAACACTAGTTTTTAGGAAAAGAGTGAATAGGATATGGGCCCTTAATGTAATTTTTAATTTTATAATCTGAAATAAGAGGGGGAAATTGCATAACAAATAAGTTTTTGCTTTATCTTTTATTATATGAATAAACTCCAGGAAAAGACAATGAAATGCACTGCTACTATCTTGTCAGATTAACCTTAGCAGTTAATACAGTGCTTAGAAAATGTTGCCATTTACCAAAGAAAAGGTTGTCATGATACTCTTGATTGTGGTAATGAGAAAAAATAATGACACTTGATCACAGTTAACTTGGAATAATTTAATTTCTTTCAGTTTCCCGGGACTTCTGAAACCCGTACGAAACTAGAGATTTTTATTGTCATGCATTTCATCTTGGGATGTCTTACATTATGAACATCAGTAAAGCATCACTCCTGAATCAGCAGCCTTGTGAAATGTGTGACAGCAGTACTCCCAGACTGTGGGCTTTGTAAATTGATTTTACAAAATTCAGTATCCACGTGGTACTGAATTTTAGCTTACAGCATGCAGCACCTGCTAGAAAAACCCATGAATATCTTGGTATATGCATTGCATGTGTTTAAGAAAATACAGTGGGCAAGTAAATCTAAGGTTTCAGTGAAACAGATTTTCAGGGATGAAATTCATGATGTGTACTCTAAAAAATTCTTTTTAATATACTGACATTTTTTTATCTTCTCTTTCTCTCAGCAATATGCCCCCCTGCTTGCTGTGTTCAGCACTCAAGGCCAGTCAGAGTTAATCCTTCTCCAGAAGGTGCAGGAGTACTGTTATGACAACATCCACTTCATGAAAGCCTTTCAGAAGATAGTGGTACTCTTTTATAAAGGTAAAAGTCCATATCCACTGTTGTGTTCTGTGCCTGATTCTCTATGCCAACCACTCACCTATGATGTATCAGCAGGTATGACATATGAGAAGGCTGTGTTGGAGTTTAACTCTGAATTATGTTACACTTTGATAGTTCAAAGGAGTGTGTAGCAGCAGGAAAAGCCAAAACAAGCCCTTCTCTCTCTCCGTTGCTTTTATCCCACAGTCAAGAAGCATGAGCAGGATCCAAGCACTGTCCAGACTGTTCAAGTGCAATTGAATACTTGTATAAAACCAGTTCTAGGAAGACATTTCTGTAAATTTCTGACAGATTTAAAAAGTAGATTAGAGCTTGGTTTTAAGAAACCTTGAAAGTATAGACCCTCTTGGCAGGAAAATTTTTCAGGGTTTTGGAGTTGTTGTTTTTTCAAGTCACTCCCTGTCAGAAGTAGCTTTCCTTTTTCTTCTTTCCCTGCCAATTTCTTGCAGGTGCTATAGTTTGAGGGATTTCATTTTTGTCGTGAAATTGACTTCTTCACAAGTTTATTCTGATCAGGTTGTCATAGAGACTAATGGTCTTGCACTACGTGTGGTGGGAGGGTGCCAAACAGTGTGTTCTGACATTCTTGCTATAAGTAGTTGAAGGAGAAAAATCAGGAGTAGAAACCCAGTGTTGATCTTTGTTCACCCTGATGAGTCCAGGTACATGTTCAAGGCAAACAGGGTCAGACTGTTAAAATAATTTCATGGCTTCAGAAGGCAGAAGTAAGGGAATCATGTGGCTTTATTTCCATCCCTGTGACAATATAGTGTGTCCTTAACAATAAATAGAAAAGCTATACACCTTGTCCCTCTGCCCTCAAATTACACAGTTCCTAAATACTATGAATGACTGTAGAACAACTTGAAACTGCAATCTGTAGTAAGCACTTTATTCAGTTTTCTTTGGAAAAGAACATTCACTTCAGACATGATGAATGAGAGGCATAACTTCTGTGCACTTAGACCATAAGTGATGGTTAAACCAGAAATAGTCTTGTGAAGGATCGCCTTCAGAATTTTTGTAGATTCATCACTGGGTTAGTCTGGAAGAGCAACCCTGACATTCCAAGGCCTTTAAAAATTAAAAAGAGAATATATCACTGAATTGTACATTAAACTTGACATGCTTGAAGAACCCAGTTCCCATTTACTCTGCTCACCCCGTGTGCTCTTGTTCTGACTCCGGAGATGTACTTGGGCAGGTTTGTTCAGAGGGGTGAGACTTTAGCCCCAGCACTGCAGGTTCCACAATATTGTGTAGGATGCACATGATGTCCAGAAGAGTGTTTGGAGCTACTGTATGGCCTGTCAGTGGAAGCCATGAGTTCAGCATGTCCAGCATGCACAATACGCACTGTGCCTGTATTTCTGCTCAGGATGTCTGGGGCAGGCATGGAGCAGCACCTGCCTCTCTGCCATCTGATGCAGTCGTGCTGCAGTCGTGCACAGCTGCCAGCCCTTCCTGGCCCTGTTTAGGCTGAAGCTGGATCTGCCCTGTTTGGCAAACCTCCTGCTGCCTGTTAGAAACTGCTTGCCCGACTTTACAGCTGCTGCCATGGGGCCCTTCTGAGTGCTGGACACAGCGAGGAAGTCGTCGCCTCCATCTGTTTATGGCAGCTTTGGAGTTAAGCAGTGTCCATTAGGTGAGAACATGCTCCTGCATTAACCAGGGAAGATTCTGGGAGCGCTAGTCCTTCAGTTCCCGTTTCTCCCACAAGATGCTATCGAGCTTTGACAGATTATGGTTTGGCTTGTCCAGAGCCATGCTGCCTACCTCTTCATTGTTTCAGTGCTGGTACATCTCACCCTCTCTCTCTTGCCCCAGTTCATACCTATCCACAAGAAACAAGCCATCAAATCTTTTTAGAGACATACACTTTATTGTAGATAATCTGCTGATGATGACAGCGTATCTTCTGTTTCCTAATAGTCAAGGAAAACAACCCCCTAAAGCTGTTCCTGGCCATGTTGGTGGTGAGGGAACAGCAGACATCCATGTTCCCCTTTCTGTTTTAATTAAGTGTAACCTGCACAGGATCCGGAGAGGTTTCAGGGTACCTAATGAACTTTTTCTAGTGACAAATAAAAGGTATTTGAAGTATCTGTGAATATGCAGACAGAAATGCAGCTTTCTACCAGCATGAATGTGGACAGTTTGTTGTTACTCATTATGAGAGAGTGCTTCCTGGGCGTGCAGATAGTCATCAGTGATGATAGGCACCAAATGCCAGTCATGCTTTGACAAATTTAGTTCTATGACTACTCTCATCAGAATGTCCAACATCTTGCATCTCAGCGCTTTCCATATTTCTATCGTAAAACAGCCCTTGGCTTACTTACTTGTGAATAACCTGAAAAAACCTAAATGTATTGACAGCTGGGGCTCATTAGCACCAGGAAGGTCTTGAAAACCTGTGGTGTTAATTTTTTTATTTATTATTTTGTCTCTAAACAAGAAGGAACATTCAATTTTTCCCTAGTGGAAACCCAAGCCCTGTTTTCCCTTAAGTAGTAGCAGCTTTTTACCAGCTTGTAAGTATAATCTGCAAAAGCAGTTATATAGTCTGTTAAAGCTTGTTGACATCATTATTATTATCTACCCTTGTGTTCCTGATACAGTAGATAATAAAATAAGCTGTTGTCGTGGTTTTAAGTCTAGCTGGACTGGATCAACTCCACCCTCACTCTACGGTAGCTGAAACCAGGACAGCTGTCCAGTTCTGTACTGATCCCTGTCTATGATGTTACTTCTCTGGTTTTCACTTAAAGTCAGTACAATTGTTAATCTGCCAGCTGCATTTTGACCAGTAATCTAAAAGCCAGTTGCAGAATAAGAATTTCTGAATTCTCCTGAGTGACACCCAATAAGTTTGCTTGCACTGTATGATGTACCTCATTTGTTAGTTCATTCTGTGTTGCAGTTTGTTCCTTAACTGTGGGTAAAACAAACCCTTGTTATTGGGTTATATGCTATATGTCATATTTACCTGTTGAATCTCCTTTCTTTTAGTTTATATCCATCCTTGAAATTTCAAATGTGAAATCGGTGCTATTGAAATGAATACCCATTGCTTTCATAAGGATCAGAATTTCACCCTTTGCACAGCAAACCAAAGGCCTCTGTGTACTTTTTCATTAGAATTCAAGATGTTTACAAAATACAAAAAAAAAAAAATTGATCACAAGGACACGTGAAGTAGGACTCTGGTTTGCAGCATAATTAGGCCTCAGATACACTCTTCTGAAGTATGGAGTGCAGTAACCAAATGATGCAGACGGTCAGGGATTCTCAAACTCCGCAGGAATTCTGCACTTGCAAGAATGGAATCTTCAAGTTCCATTTCATACGTGGGTTTTGTTTTTTGATGGATCACAACTGTCTTTAAATATCTTCATAATTCAAGTCCTTTCTTGTGGTACTGGATGCAAAATTTTCCTGGGAAAAACCCAAAACAAACCACAAAGGCCTTAACTGTACTGTGGGTGACATTCCTTGCATTGAAAGAGCCTTTGCCCTAAGGCTCTGTTCTCCTTGCTGAGTTAGCTGCAATAGAGTTGAATTTACCAGATTGATTGACTGTGTTGGCAGCTGCCAGGGTGTGCTTTTCCCTTTACTGCCGGTGGCTACGTGGTCTGAGTTGAAAGCAGAAATTCATTTGAACCGGGTGATTGAGCACAGAGCCCAGACCTGAACTTCAAGTAACTCTCCAGTTAACGCTGCAGTAAAGACACTGGGCTGTTCAGTCTCTGCAGTGCAGCTTCTCCCTTTCCTGAGGGACGTCCCTGGAGGCTCTGGCCGTGGGTGGTTTGAGTGGCAGTTAGCTGCACCTGCAGGAGAACCAGCTCTCTGGGGCTGACATCACCTGGGACTGCAGTGAAAATGATGTGCACACGCCCACAAACCACAGTGTTCGGCTTCAGCCATTATAATATATCTATAATCAACTTCAATGAGGAATAACTATATATATACAAAATGAATCATTCCCTTCATCCTCCTTCCATTTTTCCCCAGTGTTCCCACTGCTTCAAAGCAACCAGAGGTATGATTAACTACACCCTGTCCTGCATGATTGTTGACTTGATCATTTGTGTGCTGACAGGAGAATGTCATCCCTTATGAGCACTGGAGGCATGAATGTATTACACATAATATTTCTCAGAAATGAGAGTTGCAGTTGTCCCTTTTGTAGTTCAGTGCATTTTGTTCTCTGTTAGGGGAGGAGGTTTATTGCTATGGAGTTACATACAGGCGAATTTTTCATCCTCTGCACTTGGAATGTTATCATCTTCGAGGTACACAGTGAGATTGCATGCTGCTATTATCAGATCGGGGGTTTGGGGAGGGAGGCAGAAGTTTCCCTTTCCTCTCTGGCAACAAGAACATTGCGCAGACTGCAAATCAAAAAGCCAGACTGAAATCCCATTACTCTTGAACTGAGCTATGTGCCTACCTGCGTCCTTGTAAAGTGTTATAACGTGAAGTGTAGTGCAGTTACAACAGGCTTCAGCACTTTCTTCTCCACAGCAACTTCATGCTTGTAAAAGTCCACAATGTCCCAGAGCTTGAGCTGGGGAGGGGATTACTCTACTCATTTTTTTCTTGTTGTTGATTTTGAGGTTTTTGTTGTTTGGTTGTTTTGCGTTTTTTTTCTGAAATCTCCCCTGATTTTCTTTGCCAGTCCCTAAGAATGATAATATGTGTCATACCCGGTGTAATTTTGCAGATAGAGTTGTATGAACTTCAGGACTCTGTGATGAGTGTTAGCTTTTCACACACATTTTTACATTGAACTGCAGATTCATGAGTCCATACTAAATATTTTCAGGTTTGCTAAATTAAAACCCAGATTTGTTAAATATGTAATGCCTTTGAGCTGTTGCTAAGGACTACTGGCAAGTAGTTAATGCAGAATATTTGAAACCTCTTTCTTAACTCCAGCATTTCTGTAACATTGGAGGAAAAGGTCATTGTGGCAGTTGTGATTTCAGGCAGGTAGTGGCTTTGTGTGCCACTTGTAGGGTTCACTAAGCACAATTTATATGTATGGAAAAAAGCCTAGAGCCAGCACAGTCCTGTTTTGCCTGCATTTTCTCTGCATTACTGTCAGTTGCAGCAAACTGCAGAAGGGGTTGTATTTTGGAAAAGAGTCTGAGAGACAAGGTAATTTCCTGTCACATGCACTTATTAAATTCCTGAATTTCAGGGAGACTTCACATTCAGTTACTGTTGGATGTCTTGGGATAGTTTTGATGAAGTTTAAACATATCTCTGTTGCTTCCATCTGTTTATTTGTCAACAGCATATGTGAAATGTGTCCTCTGTCTCAGTTGATCAGATGCTCTGGGGTTTTGGTGTTGTTTATTTCAGTTGCTCTTCTTCCCTTCCCTGCCACATCTGCTGTAACTTTAGGCTGAAGCAGGGTCAGTGCTTTGGCAGGCAAATACCCAGTGGGTGGGATGGCACCAAGGAGCTCGAGGAAGCACTGCAGTACATAAATGTGTGGATTTTGCAGTGCAAGGGAGGGCAGTTTGTTCAAAGAAAAAAATAATGGAAATCTTAATGAGGTGTAGAAAGCCATCTTTAGTCTTTTTATAGAACACAGTTTGATTTTTTGTTTTTGATGTTGTTGTTTGTTCTTGCCTCTCGTGTTACGTAACAGCCAAAAATACCACTGTGGATCCCAGATTTTGCCTTCACAGCCATCAATTACTGAGATACTTGGCTTGGCTGGATCACAGGCGCTTTGTCCGGGGGCTAGAGGTCTGTTGCTAGACCTAAATTTGCATCTGTTGGAAACAATAAGTGTCCTTGCTATTTGTTAGTATTTCTTTATTCAGAATTGTACTTAACCTCACATTTCCTCACCGACAGCTATTTTGTTCCCGATGCTTGTCACAAAAATGTCCACTGTGCTGTACATCCAAGTGAGTCCCTTAAAATGGGTGGTCTGAGTAGTGACTTCAAAGCTTACTAGCTAAAACAATGTAAAGCCTTTAGGGATTGCAAAAAGTCCCTACTGGCTGTCTTTAAGTATTCAGTCAGGAGGCATCTGTTCACTTCAGATTTCTAGAACCATGCACAGTTCTGTGATACAACAGCAAGAAAAAGTGTGGTAATTGTTATTGTGGTAAGTTGCAAGATGTGCAGGCTGATTGTTGTATTTATTTTATCCAGCCATCTTATGTATTTAAAGCAGATGAATAGAGAACTCTTCTTACAGGAGCACAATATTTAATACTTTCTTTTAAGCCTAATACATTACATGTTTTATTGCATCTAGTACCTGTAATATGCCTCAAATATTCTGTATTTGTAGCTTAATACATCATGCAAAGCTTGTTCCACTGCGATCATATTAACTTATGTTGTCTTTAAAAAAAGTCTTTTTCCTCTCATGTTCAAAATCTGCTGCTCTCTAAAAAATACGTTGACATTTTACAAACACTGATCTGTATTTCAGCTGACGTTCTGAGTGAAGAAGCTATCCTCAAGTGGTATAAAGAAGCACACGTTGCTAAAGGCAAAAGTGTTTTCCTTGACCAGATGAAGAAATTTGTGGAGTGGCTGCAAAATGCTGAAGAAGGTATGAGTTCATTGGAAGAACTATTGTAGTGTCTTTATAAAACAACTTTATTTTTTCAGATTTTAGTTGTACCAGGCATATCTAGGACTTAGAACACAAAACAGCAGGCATCACCATCCAAATTGTTTCTGGGCATGCCTAAGTTTAACAACATTTGCTGCTTTTTAATGATTGTGGTGCCCCTGTGACGTCCTTTAATCGTCAGGTACCACTTGTCTCTCTAAACTTCTGCAGGGAGGAGCTCTGCACTCATGACAGCACGAAGTACCTTGGTGTTAGCCCGTGCAACCAAACAGTTTTCTGTCTTGGTGTCTTCTCTGCTATTACCACGTCTAATGGCAACAAGAATGTAGCATAAGCCTGCCTGTGCCTGCCTGGCACTTGCAACTGAGGTTAGCTGAGTGGTCAGGCTAAGATTATGTGGTCTGTATTTTCTACTTTAAAAGGGTTATTTGGGAGAGGAAGTAGTTTCTTCAGTCCTTAACTTGGTTTTGCTCATGTTCTGCGTAGGAAAATACTTTGGTTTGTGCAGAATAAGTAAGTTATCTCCTTTTGCTTGGAAAAAAGAATTCCACAACTTTTGGGTAGATAAAGCCATGTGTAATAGATAGAATTATTAGTGTTCATTTGTGTCCATTTAATGTAATTAGTTTTATAAACTTGGAGGAAATGGGTAGTAATGCCAAGGAAGAGATAAAACTTTGCAGCAATTCACACGTTCAGGTAGCAGTATAAAAATGGCAGCTCCTTTCACACTTGAGATTTTGATGGGCAATCTTGGTCTAATTAAGCAATATTTGTCCCCTTTTAATTTTCTGCTTGTATGCCTTTCAGCTGTTCTTTATTTTTATCCTTTCCTGCATGTCCCCTCTGCCAGATGTCCTTCGGTACAAAGTCCAGTACAAACGGAGACAAAATGTTTCTGTAAGAACACGCAGACCATGTTTGCTCTGGGAAATCTGATCTATGCTGTAATATTTGTTGGCAGCGAGCCCTTTCCTGTCAGGTGAACACAGAGAGAAATACAATATGACGCAAAGTAACTTTAGGTGACAAAACCACCATCTATATTCCTATTTCTAAGTTACTTCCACTTCTCCTGCTTCTACTTCTAAATTACTTGTATGCTATGCAAATCATAAAATTTTTGTTTTTACAGGCTTCATACCTGCTGTAGGGTAACACCCTTTCTGCCTTCCTAGATAGGTTGGATGATGATGCTGATTGATATTTGCAGAGCAAATAGTTTTAAGGGATCCTGGATGATATGAGTCTAGTCATAGAGATTAGAAGAGTGAGGAAATAATGCTGATCCTTTATTAAACTCAGCTCGGATATGCATTGTGTGGCTCTGCAGATGACAGCCAGAATCATTCATAGCAATGTGGTGAAAATGTTAGTGACAGATCTGTAAATGAAGAGCTCCACCATGAAGGGCAGCAGAGTAGACCTTCATCTTCTGAAGCTGTGTGTTTCTTTCTGGCTTAGTCTGTTTGATCTGCCAGCCTTTCCTACTAAGTACTGGATGCGATGAAAATTTTCATTTTAGAAGGATGTTTTGTTATTTTTATAGAATAACTCACATCACTGTCCTTGCACAATCTCCATGAAGTGTTTTACTTTCTTCTCTTCCAGAGTCGGAGTCTGAAGGGGAGGAGAACTGAGACGGTTCCACACAGCACAGTCTCAATCTAGGTTAATGCCAAATGCGCTTGGGAATGCCGTACTGTTCAAGCAAAGAGGCTTTACTTCAGTGTCATACAGAAAACTATAGACTAGACTTTCCTTTTGTTTAGAAGAATAAAGATTTTAAATGGAGCCCTGAGGCATTAGATGCTTTACTTGGGACTCTACCTCTGGCTCATTGTACACTAACTTAGGCAAACACATCCAGCAGGGAGCCATATAGAAAAAGTGAAATGAAATACTTATGGACTCCTTTTTATTAACGGTCTTTTTCAGGTACTATGGTATATGAACACTCCAATTTCTGTTTATAGAACTGTTTGGTCTGTGTTTGTAGCTCAATATTGGCTTGTGTATGTGATTTGACACCACCACATTTTTTTGAATAAATGGCTTTTATATCTTAGTTTTGTGGTGTTAGCATGTATGCTTTCTCAGTTTGGCTTGCCAAAGTTTTTATGGTTCTTCAAGTGAAAATTACACGAGAATGTCAAGAGAGAGTTGTCATACTTCTTACTCAAAAAATTAGCATCCATAGTTAACTGGGATCACTATCAAATCTTTATTCCTGTCCTGCCATATAACTTTGGACAGATTAACCATATTCCATAGCAAATGTTGACTCATTCCATTAATTATTTCAAAGAAAAGGTACAGAAACAAATCTGTGGAGTTGCAGTTTTGCAGGTAAAATTTATGCAAATGATAAGTAGAATAATATGCTCTTCTGAGTTCAAACTACACTCAGTTACTGGTGATTGCTGAGTATTGCAAGAGAAATCCTCTCATTTTAGAACTATTAGCATCAAAACATGCATGACTAGAAGTCATTACTGTGAAATGTGAAATTTATTTACATCAGGTTTAAAAAAGACAGGCTTGTATTCTTACAGGGTAAAAGCATGAAGGAGCATAATTAACTGATGAAGTGGCATATTTTGTCATTAGAAACCAATAAGCTAACAGCTAGGACAGATTTTTCTCTGGGTAAGTCAACACCTATAAACCACAGGTCCTATGGTTCTAAGTCTCATCTCAGTATGTATCTAGCTTTATTGGAAACAGCAAATAGCAAGTGGAAATCAAGTATTGCTGAATGCCAGTTTTCCATCTAGAACAGCATTTATTTTTGTAACAAGTATTGATCTCTGGAAGGGGAAATATGTCACAGGGGTATTTCCAGTAACTTAGAGGAAACCATAAGATAGTCATATTAAAAAGAAGAACTGATGTATTAGCTGCATGGTTTTCATCTTGGTCTTTGTTATTACAGAAGATGAATTTGATGGGCTCAATGGACCTGGGACCATCTTCTCACAAACTGCAGTAGTGATGTGGTAATACCGACTCATTGCTATGGAGCCACTATTGCTAAAAACATTGCCATTTTCTGAGGTACTAATGAATATTTAGTGTGGTGTATGTAAAACCACCTTTTTGTATAATCTGAAACTTTGACTTCAAAGGTGCCAGTCTAGGATAATATACTGTCCCTGCAGTGAGACTGCCAGGGAGAGCAAGGCACGGCTGGCTGCAGGCTGGCTGGGCCATCTGCTGGAGACAAGGATCAGCAGCAGCAGGAGGAGGCACCTTGTGGCCAAAGGCAGCAAATCTGGGGTGGCTGTTGTGACTGTCCCTGGCATAATGCAGATATAAGCAAAGCTGAGTGGGATCCACTTCAGGTACCTACAAGCCAGGTACCCACTGAGTTGCCCCCAATGATCCTTATGGGTCCCTGCCAAGCTGAGATATTCCGTGACTGCTGATGCAGTTGTCCCAGGCTCCATTTATAGATGATGTGTTGGAGAGAAACGGGTGTTTTTAGCACAGGGCCACTGGCCAAGTTGAGACTTGTGATCTGGAGCAGGGTGAGGAGCTGCATTCTGGGCTGACAGGAGCTGTCCATTTTGAATTAGTCCCCTTGAATTAGTGTTTCTCTGCTAGAGAAATGAAAGTTACAGTCAGCACTAAATATATTTTTCAAATATGGAAAAAATACTGTAAAAATAAAAAAAATACTTTCTAGAAAATGTGCTTCACATAATATATTGCATTCAATTTAGAAACATCAGTGCAATATAAGTGTCCAAACTGTACATACATCTTTTACTTGACAATAAATTGCAATAGAGTGCACCTCAAAATGGGGATTACTGAATTTGAAGGTGATTCTTCCCTCTTGGCCTCTCCCTTCTGAAACCATGCTGAGGTTTTAAATAAGAGAGCTAATTATATTGCTTTAAAACATTCCCCTGCTGTGCAAGTGCTCTCCAGGAGAGGGACCACATCATCCTTGGGATGCAACGGTGAGGTTTTGCAGTCTTCTTGGTTAAAGCACTGGTTAGGAGTCTGAAGGGGGCTGACTATTTCATACTGCTTCAACTACCTAATGTGTTGGAGGCTTGTCTGTGTCAAGCCCTATGCAAAGGGAGCTTCTACCCCACAGCAGGCAGTAATCCTACAGATCCCAAACCATCATCGAGCCAACACTCCCTGCACTGTTTTCAGCAGCAATCCTGCTTGACCCTTACTATGTTTTGGCCAATAGAGATTTATCCCCAAAACATGTGATGACCTTCTGTGCCAGCATCCCCCTTATCTGCTCAGACAGCACATCTCAAACCCAGCAGCCAGCCCTGCACCAAAGGGAGTGATGGAAAAACCCCTGAGCTCACCTCCAGGGCAGTTCCAGGCTGGCTGAGCAAGGAGGGCACTTACCACACAGAGAAACCAGCATCTGCCACATGAGACCCTCTGCAATATCCCAGGATCCATTCTGTGACCATGCTTGGGAGAGAGTGGGATACATCAGTGGTTTTGTGCGTGCACAATTAAGATTTTTACACAAAAGGAGCTCTTCAAGTGACAAAGAGCCATTTTCTCAAACCTTTAAAAGCCCTCCCCCCTGCCAGTCCATTTAGTGGCGTAAGGTGCTGTTAAACAATGTCTCAGACTGGGGAGGTTTCTTCAATGCAGCCATAATCCACAGTTTAAGAAGCAGAACTTTGATCAGAACAAAGACCCACGCACTGACCTGAGCAGCAGTGACAGGACAGATGGACCAGAGAGGGGCAGAGGCGCTTCCTCCCTCGAGCAGGTATCACTTGGGCTTAGAGTCCCTGGTGCAGCTCCCCCGTGGTGGTGCCTGGGGCAGGGAACTGAAAAGCATCCAGGATATTGCATTAGCAGCAAGAAACAAGCTTCTTAGTGTCTTGTATTTGAGCGGTGCAATGTCATTTCAGGACAGGTTGTGCACTTCAGCAATGACAGCCAGCACTTCAAGGCAAGCAAAAGCAGCCCAGTCCCTTACATTCGGTGATGTAAGGGCATGGGGTTGCTGAACTCTGGTTTCTGTTTTGAACCCCTTCCTCAAAATACAACCTTCCAGAACCAGCTGTTTCAGGCCTAGAGTGGTTGCAGATCTAGGGCACATGATGATTCAGTCTTACTGGGTTTGTCTAAACAGCAGGTGGAGAATAAAACCTGTTGCTCCCAAGCACGTCCCTACTGAAGCACTAGAAAACTGCTTGGAAATTGTAACAGGTCCCTCTGGCATCTCAAAGGCTTTGCTTTAAGCTCCTGTCATGTTCATGGACAAAAGTAACTACATTTAAAACCACAGCTGCACTTAAAAATGGGGATTATCTAAAATAAGGCCTGTAGGCTGAGACAAACCAGTCCTTTCTCAAAAAGAGCCACAAATAACATTACACGGGTTAATTGCAGCCAACCATTCAATGCTCCCTGAGCTGTGCTGCTTATTAGGAACCAAAATTAGGACAAATTACATAAGTATATGTTTTCCAAAAAAAAGCCACATCTTTTGATTTTGAAGGGGGAAAAAGCAAATCATCAGGGTTGGCCTCATCCACTTTTCCACAGGCTTTTGGTTTTGTTTTTCCTGTGGTATTTTAAGGAAAAGTCCATTCTTGCTCCTTACCAGCCACATGGATGGGCCTTTAAAGCTTCATGTAAACAGAAACAAATCACAGCAGAGGCAGTTACGCCAACACCTGCAGAAGACACAGTTCAGGCAGGTGAGCACTCCCAGCTGTACACAGAGCCTATACTTGGCTCATGTCATAGAACTGCTGTGCTGGTGTCCTGGATGACCTGCTCACTTGCTACTTTTTCCTGGCAGGAATCTGATTAACAGCACTGTTTGATTAACAGCCTCAGTTTCCTCCCACGGAGGCCTGATAGCTCATGTCACACCATGCATTAGCAGGGGCTTCAGATGTTTGGCCCCCTCTGGATGTCTCCAGTTTACCAATATTATTCTCTCATGAGAAAGAAGTCAAGATTACAAGGGACCTTGTGAGCTTCAGAAGGAGCGGTGCAGGTTGGAGCCTCACCTCACCACTGCTCCCCGATGCCCTAGGGCACCAGGGCCATGCTGGGAGAGTAGTGTCCTTAGTACTCACCTGAAGAGATCCAGGTCAGGAGGAGAGTGAAGAGTGTGTGCTTACTTTCCCACTGTCTGTCCCACATGAAGGCAAAAGAGAAATGCACTTGTCTATCTTAGCCATCACCAAGCAGGAGCACACGGATGACTCTTTTACAGACACGTAGCACATGTCCTCTATCCACTGGAGAGGCATTGCTGGACTTTATTTGCCAAGATGAACCATCTTCTCCCTGTCAGCACAAGGAAAGAGGCCAGTGCTGGAGCTGCTAATATGACACAGCTGCAGATGGACAGGTAACATTAGGGTACTTGGATCTGTCACTCCCATGGCTGCTGCCAGAAACTCAATGACCTCAGTCGAAGTGTCTCATTTAACAGTTCAACATTAATGATTGCCGCTCTGTCCTACTCATCACAGCTCTTCTCCTGATGGTGTTACAAGACACAAGTGTCTGCTTCCATACCATCCAGCACCCTTCACCCACGGGCATACAGGGAAACTGCACTGTTCTGGAACTCCAGCAACAGGGAGAAATACACACTGAACACCACATTTCTCCAACTTAGGAACACAACAGGAATAAAAAAAGACTGATTCAACCCAGAATGAACAAATGATTGTATCATGGCAACTTCGTAATGAGAAGATGCATTTGCATTGCAGTCTCTTCCAGTACCTCAGTTGTCTGAGATTTTTCTGTTTATTTTTCCCTGATGAAGATTAGGAACATTGCTGACAGGCCAACATAATACTCTCCATATTGCCAAGATATTTGCATAACACTGACAGCCATAAATTATGCCAGAAGAAATAACAAAACAGCATTGTTGATGTATCCAAGGATATGACCAAATTAAGGCTTGAAGCCAGACCTACGTTATTAAACCACTAGTACAGTTGAGAAAAAACAGTAAGCTTTCAAGTACATCACTCCTTCCCCAGGTCCAAAACAGAAGTAGCAGCCTTGAGAAAACAAAAACCAGCTGAAAACAACTGATCTAAAATTTAGTTAGATTACTATCAATAGACCACCTGAGAGGAAATGGTATCTGTGATAGTGAAGGACATTCAAAAGGGAAATGAGAAGGCAGATAATTTAGAGTTTATGGAACAAGTAGGACAAGTCAATGAAAAAAAATGTTGAAAATTGTCACAGAATCTCTCTCTTTTACTCTGTTGATGACCTAAAGATGGAAATTCAGACTTTTCCACTCTTGCTAAAGGGTCTCAGATAGCACTGCACTAGCTGGGAAAAAATGGTATTTATCACGAGGCTTGGTGCCTATCCCTTCACCAAGTCTGTCCCTACAGTCCCAGCCCTTGGGATAATGCAAATGCAAAGACATCTTCTGAAAGAGGCTGGAGATAACACTGTTCTTCCACAACCGGAAATTTTTCTGGTGTCAAAAAATGGAAGCAGTATATGGTCAGACATGGAAGATTATACTTTTTCTACCTTTTGGAAATAAAAACGCAGTGTTCTGTGGTTTTATCAAGACAGTGGGATTCAGGGGTTAATGGAAACAACCTTTTATTTCTTTTTATCACAGACTTCTGCATTTTGCTTTGAGCTTAAGACATTAGTGAACCCAAAAAACTCTGGACCTGTAAAGGTGTTCCAGAAAAACTCACTAAGGCTGATTTCTAATCAAAGGGTATCTCATCCTGTCCCCAGCTAAGAATGTCCTGAAGTCTCTCCCATCACAAACCACACATAATAAATCCACCATGGAAATGTCTTCTGCTTCCAGACAGACCACCTCTCACCAGTGGTTTCTCACCTTCCTCACAGGTTGGCCCAGACTTCCAGAAAGACTGCAAAAACATTTTGTGACCATCAGCTAAACTTCTGGACCTGCAGTCAGAGCTGTGTGCCCTCCCATGCTGTGGAAAAGCCTGTGCAGCAACACACCCCACAGCTCCTCGCTCTGAGGAAGGAAAGGGCATCCCTCCTTTCCCAGAGCCTGGGGCAGGGACCAAATGCCATTGCTTCAGCCCCATCTTGGTGCCCCTCCAGCCGGCACACAGCCTCCCTGCGAGGCCCAGGGGAAGCAGAGCACTTGAACTACATCTGGCACAATTCCGCTGTTCCTCAGGGAAATCTGCATTGAGTGCTAAAATAATCACAGCAGCCAGATTTGTAGGGATGCAGTCTCCAGAGACACCAAATAGGCCAGGAGCTTGTCAGGGAAAATGCCAGCAAACACTGCAAAGACAGAGAGAAATAGCAGTTCCAAGAGAAGTAGAGGACACAGAAAACAGGACAGAAAGGTAATTCAGAATACTTGTATCATTCAAGGTCACGTGTGTCCCTTCTGCACCAAACAGGAGGTATGTGCTGCTCCTGTGACAGTCACACCCAGGTCCCTGTTACTGCTGAGCAGAGACTGCTTTATCTCAAGTTTTTTTCTTCTATTTCAGCTCTCAACTGCATTTTGTGCATAAATACATTCACAGTTCCTCTCAGAGGTTTTCTTAGTTTTGTTTGTGTGGGTGGGTTTTAGTATTTTTATAACTGGTTATAGTTTAGTGATTTATGTAGCAGTTTGTGTCACTATATTTATGTTATAATTTAGTGGCTGTTACAGCAACTAATTTTTTTTTTTTTTTTAAGAAACCTTCCTGAAACAGCAGCTCATGGTGCTCCTTTAAGCTGGAGGATTCTTGGGGCAAAATGCAGCCCACATGATACAGGTATATATCTGAATGATGTATTTAAACTGAATAAAACATGCCTCCATTCAAGGACAGAAATGCAGATACTTGTTTGTGCTCTGCCCATGTGAGCTTCACCTCTATACATTACTAAATATGAGTAGGATGGATGAAATTCAAGAATCAGATGCAGGCAAGAAGAATCAGCATGGATAAAAGAAAGACATGAATATATTTACTAAAGCAACTGGTTCTCATGACCCTAAACTCCAAATGGCTTCCACAGGGTCTGGGAGAGGTCTGAAAGCTGTAAGCGACATACAGACAACTGACTGAAGAGAAACACATGGTGGTGCTGATGCTGCAAAGTGACCCTGAAGTTTTAACATGAAAAAGGCACAGAGGAAAAGTGTGGTTTTCCTGGGAATACTAATCCTCAGAGAGGAAGAAAAAGAACAACTTCTTCCCATATCAAAGGAAGAATTCACTAGGGACAATTTTAATAGTATAGATGGGAACCTAAAAGTAAACTAAAGGAAAAGCACAACAGCATGGCCTTCTACAAACACGAGTGACAGAGTGACAGCAGAGCAACAACCTGCCAGTCCAGAAACACTGGGAGGTCTGAAACCTTGCTGCAGACAACATTTAAGCTGGAATTTTGGTTTCATACTGAAATTCATGCTAACCTTTCTCATAAGAAGTCACTTAAAATATCAGGAACCCAGAGATATTCTGAATTCCCAAGGGTTTTACTCCACCCCATAAAATGACAGCATTGGAAATCAAGATATTCCCCCATGATGAACCAGATTCCCCAATGACAAAAAGAGACTCCTATTTTTGGAGATGGTATTACTATGTTACTGAACCACCTCTCACCAGCCCTCTTTCACTGCTGTCCTAGTCTGTAATGAGCAGAAATACATTCTTCTTCAGAGGCAAACAAAAACCAGAAATCAGAACTAGCTTAGAAAATAATACTAAACAGACCTGATAAAGCACTCTGAAAAAACACCTATTATTGAATAAAAACATCAAGTATGCTCTACTCCCTAAATGCAGAGGTGCCTACAGTATTTGGTTAGTGCAGGGCACGTGCCTTTCAGACAGGAGCGTCAAATGAAAAAAACATACAATTTAAATGAAGAAGTGTCTTACCAGCTAAGGATTTACCCAGTGTTTGGAGCAAACCTTCTGAAGGATTTTCTGCTTTGTTCTGTGAGGCCCGTGACCTTCCTGTCCTTTGGCTCAGAGATAAAGATGACACTTAAGCCAGACATCAAGAAACCTGAAAATACAGCATGAATTCTGGCAGCAGAGACTTAGGGGGGTGAAGTCATGGTGCCTCAGCCCCAGCACAAGCACCACAATGAGAAGCAGCAAAAAGAGACCTGAAGTCTGCTCCTTTCTTTCTCAAAGAAAATCTTTGCACCAATGGCCAGAGTTGAAACTAGAAACAAACACTGGCCTGCTGCTGACAAGGAGGGGCCATAAAGTCTGTCTGACATTTGTTGGCCTGCGTCTATCATAATGTAACTTGTAACAGCTGATAGCACTCCATCTTTTATCACTCATGCCAGCAATCCCACTGAACGGGTGCAAAGCAGCATCACAGTGCACCCACAGGTGTCAGTGCTCCAGATCTGTCTGCTCCTAATATGACTGATTGCTTGCTCTTCCTAAATTACAGGAAGAAATATTTCCTGGGGAAAAGCAGCCTTCAAGAGCTCTGTATTCAGAGTGCACAATATTAAGGCTGGATCCTTTAAAAGGTAGGTTCATATATAGAATGGTTTGCTACTGCTGATGCAGCCTTGTTTTTCACCAGCACCCCAGTTATTGCTTTATGAGCTGCTGTGTCTCACTTGGTGGCATCAACAAGACAAAGCAGCACCAAGCATACTGCCAGCTGCCATGACTTGGGCTGCTCTATGGAAACTGCCACCAAGTTTCAGTACACCTCTAGAAGAAAAAACACACCTGTGGCAACAGGCTGGCAGCTGCCAGCTCTCATACATAGAAGATCAAAATAAAACACGAGATGGTGTCAAAAACACTTTCCAGCTGATGCTAGGAAGTAAACTAATTTTACACTTCAAAGTCCACCGTCATTTAAAATTCCCTCCAGAATTAAGTTTAGATTTACCTTTAGATTTGCTTAGAATTCGGTGTACATTATGTAAAGCACAATCACTGCAAATATTCTCTATATTTTCAGATTCTTCAGTTATTCACTTTTTTAATAAGAAAACAGAACAGTATAAAATCTGCTATGTTCTTCCTTCATCCCTGTTTGCTTCTCTTACTTTCTTGCAGAATGGTTCTTGAAACATGTTAAATACACAATTAAATGGAAAGAGTATTAGCACACTGGCAGAGGACTCTTCTCCTTGTGTCAGCTGTACAACAGCAAAAAACAACTGTATAGAAAAAAAGAACAAACCAAAGCTCATACCCCTCCAATTCATACAAAACCATTTTCAGCTGATGGCTGTCTAGACCAGCACCAACTAGAAACACGAAAACCCACAGTTTCAAAAGGGCAAACCCTAAATTGTGATGGCAGGTTGGGAAACCAGTCAATAAAAAGAGGCAAATCTTGGGACTCCAAGAAAAAATGTTAGTGAAAGACAAACCATGCCCCATCAGCTTTATCTTTCCTTTAGGGAAATTGTACCAAGCCAATTGGACTGATAGAAAACTCCTGTGTACTTAAGGGATTAATTACTTAATGCAGATACCAAAATCTGCCTGTCAGCTTCTGTAATGTCCCTAACGCAGATGTTTGGGCACTGATAGCAAAAAGCACTGACATTAGACTCCATAAGCAGCTAACTTCTAGGATAAAATACAAAGCTAAGTTTAAATATGTAAGCCTATATACTGCTTACTTTACATAAAGTCAGAAATGCACTCCACACCAAGACAAACGGGCTGATTTCCACAGTGATATGTCTGCTCCTCTACTGGAGCTGGATTTATATAGCTCAAGAGCAAAGCAGAAAACTCAGAAGAAACACGAGACTTCAGGCTTTCACTGTCAAACTCCAAGTAACAAATAAGGTTTGTTGCTTCTATTTCCTATTTATTAGATACCCATTCTGCTGTTAGTGCCATCTGCTTGCAAGAAGACTACTAGGAAATAAAGACTTCTTACAGATGAACATACTCCTGAGCACTCATGTTGCTTTAAATTTTTATGTGAGGGCCCGATACGCTTTTCAAGGGAAAAGAGCAGATGATGAAACTGCTTCCCAGCTTGTCCCCAGATTGCACGCAGATGATGGTGGTGATGCAGCAGAACTGGCTGGCACTGGCAGGTTGTTTTCCTACCTAGAGTCATAGTTTTTTCTATATGCTCCTCACGCACACTCAGAAGTACTGCATTCACAATACTGGCAGCTCACAGCTGTAGGTCTTCTCTTTGCAAGACAAGAAGCTAGGCTGTTCTAATAATGAGATGTTAAAAAAAAGATGATATGTTGGGGGCACAGAGCATTATCACTGAACCAACTGCTTCAAAATGTATGTCAGGTGTCTACATTAGTTATGACATTGGTTTAAGACTGGATATTAGAAAAGAAATTAGGTTCTTTAAATTTACCTTCTGAATTTTGAGCCATTTACTGCTCATGTTTTCAAGGTTTGCTCATGACCAAATTGTCCATGTCTGAAAGATTCTTACATCACCACAGGACCACAACAGCTAACCAGCACAGCTAAGCCATGCTGACGGAGCAGGGCGAGCACACTGACTGTGCTTTAGATAAACCACAGAACTAAACAGATACAGCAAAGCTTGGCATTGTCTTCCTCTTCAACCTGTCAACTTGTTTCACTTGGGAATTACTGGTTTGAATGAAATGTCTCTGTTCTCTTAAAAGTGAGCTACCCCACTTTAGCAGGATGTCAAAGAAAAATGATGCCACAGGGCAAAAAATAACTGTTCTAGCTCGTGGACAAATGATGTAGAAATGACAACAGAACTGTCTATTTAACCTACATAGAAGAAAGCTGGAGCTAGATCTGACTGCAGTCTTACACTTTCAAAAAGGACTTAGAGTGAAGACAGAGCCAAACTTCTCATATGGACACAGCAAAAGAACAAAACAATGTGCACAAGTTGCAACAAGGTTAATTCTGATGATGGAAAGGTTTTCACAGTGAGAGTACTCAAACACTAACAAGTTGTTGTGGCCCTTCATTCTCAGATATGTTCAAAATTTGACTCTCTGATAATTTCTGAGAAAAGTGCTTTGGCCTTTGAGCAGAAGGTTGTATCAGACAACCTCCAGGAGTCCCTTCCAACCTGGGTTCTCCATGGTTTGGTGACAGGCACAAGACAACTTGTCACACAGTTCACATGCACAGGAGGAGCAGCGACACAGCCAACAGACAGACCTGGTGATAATCCCTTAGCAAATCAGCTTACCTCAGAACCTTGGTGCTCCAAATGCCTTTGTAATGCCCAGCTTTTCTCCCCACTTCCACCATACAAGGTCTTCCTCTACTGTTCTGCTATATACTTGTAAAGACTTTGAACTTCTGCTTCTTAGAATTTCTTGGAACTCTCCCAGAGGATCACCTGGGAGGGCACTGGGCAGATGGTATCCATTTTCCCTTTAAACCAAAATCAAGGGGTGTTGGTTTCCACCTGAATGTGATAAAGAGGAAATCTTTGAGAGGCATTGGTAATGAGAACCTGTAGCAGACATAACATAAAACCAATAAAACCTGCAATTAATCTGAAAACCATTTACTCTCCTGACGCTTATACCCCATTGTTAGTCTGCAAGAATTATCATGTCCTCTTAATCACAGAATTATTGTCTTAACTTATATTTGCTGTTGAAGTTTGCTGGGTTTATTTCAGCCCTGAAGAACAGATGTGGCAATGGGTCAGGTGCCAGCATGTTGCTTTGATCCACTTAATTGAGTATGATACACAGAGTCCTTGAGAGACTACTTTCCCAGCAGTGATCCACCTCTCCAGACAGACACACGAGTGCCTTATACATTAACAGGACAAGTAAGTTTGGATTTCTCTGCAGGAAGCACTAGACCAGTTCACTTCCTGGATCTAGAATTCTGCCTTTTTTTCTTCCAGACTTACCTAAAACCAGCCCAATTTCAGAACATTTCCAATGTTAATCCTGATCTTGAACAGAAGGACTGGGCTTTAGGTCAAGTCTTTCACATACTACTATTTGAAACATCATTATAGTGGTATTTTCAGCCTCAGGTTGTTTCTTTAATATATTAGATGCAACAAACTCTCCTTATCCTAACCCTCTATAAGCTTAATTCAAAATGCATTTTAAATGTGCCAAAAGGCAATTCCTACAGTTAAGATCTTCAGAAATACCAATACCTAGCTTCTGAACCTATAAAATGAGTATTTGCCTCTTTGACTATTTTTAGGAGGCTGACCTCTGAAATATGTTTTCCCTTTAAAGTCTGTGTCCTGCAGCTATTTTAACTCCTTGTTCTTTGGGGTTTTTTCCCCCCTTCACCTGTCTATAAAATTAGAGGGACAAACTCCACCAAGCCTATCTTTTGTCTGGCAAGCCCTATTCATGAGACAATTCAAAAGACATGGGCATCAACTGAATCAACAACTAGACTTGCTATTGTTACACTCCAGTGTTATTTTCAACCACTGCATGGCAGACCTGGTAGAAAATATAAAGAAAAGCTTAAAAAGCAAGTCTGGCCATCTAGACACTCGGTCCAGACCAACAGTTTCACACTTGCCTGGGACTGCTTTTGTTTGAACGAATCTCTCTTCTAGATAATTTTCTAATAGCAGTTTAACTTTCCAGGCTTAATCCAAGAGCTTTATGACATTTGGATTTTCGTCAAAGTTTGTCAAAGAACAGATTCATTATCTGTCTCTCCAGGAGAAAAGATGAACAAATCATTATTTCCTTTGTAGCCACTTGTTAGATTTATTAAACTGAACATGTGCTATACCTTTGTGCTTTTGGAGGAGCTAATTTCTGACCTAGTTGTGGGTAGCTCTAGCCATGGTACTTAAATGGCCTATTTTCCTGTCCTAAAATCTACGATGCTCCACTTGACTAAAAAAATAAAGGCCAAACAATTTTGTACATTTTTTCTTCTCTGCAGAGAACCTCCATTCCAAATAACACAGACAAGTTTATTCTGTATGTCAGACTTGTCTCTCCATTGTGTCTGGCTCATAATGATCATCAACATGAAATGCCACCACAACACCTCATGTGTCAACCTGTAAGACAGCAAAGATTCACCCAACAGCTACGCCTACTCATGCTATTCCTCACTGCCTGATGCCAGAAAGGGCTTCTCTAAGGTGGAGGATGGGATGGCACAAGCGCAATAGAACTGCTGGGAACTAGTTTTGTTCCAGGAAGCAGGGAGAACAACATGACTGCATGCAAACACCCTGGCATAGCCAATTCATTACTAACACATCAGGAAATAACTGGGGTATATCCACGGGACATCTGTGCTGAATTAAAAAAAACCAAACCAACCAAACCAACCAACAAAAAACCCTCTGGATTGTTACTGCAGATAACACTTTAAGTGTATGTTTTACTGACTCCATATGTCCAGTCATAGGTTGCTGACAACTAAGGTGACTAACTGACACGACTCAATAAGTGAGGTGGTTCAGGTGACCAAGATGACTCAGATTTCCCTATTCAGTGACACAAGAAATAACTGGATGTTGGAAACTCTACATCCATTGAGAGACATGACTGATGATAAACAGCATTCTATTTCACAGACTTTGTTAACAGATTCTACAGCCATCATCAAACTTCAGACATACTTACCCGGCCCAGGAACAGGAACACGCTCTAGTGGTCAACTGCCAAGGTAGGATAAGGCCTTCATTTACTCCAAGTTAAGCCAGCTGAAACTCTGTTCCTTTGTTTGAATACACTATTCACCTCAAGACTAACATCTAAATATGTCAGCTGTACACAATAAACACTACTCATGGAAACACCTGGCTTTTTTTAACCCTGATTTTGATGTGCATGAGAGACTTCAGACAAACAACAGGGGAAGAAAAATGACTTTGCAAGACAAAGAGTGAAATAAAATACTTAAAATGCTGTCAACAACTCACTGTAAACCTGGGGAAAAATTAAGCGATAAAGATCAATTCCTGCAAACAATGTTTCAGTCACAGAGTTTCAGACACTCCATAACAGTAGAGAGAAAGAAAGAAAGTCACATTATCTTAAGACAATGTATACGCTTTAGGAGAATTTGTATATACTTGAGCTTTACATTTCAGGTTTGTGCCTCAGAAGTGACATAGATCTTAAGAATTCAGGCACATAATAAGTAACAGAAACAGAGGAGATTTACCTGCAAGCTGAGTTTGCACTCACATTATTTCAGCAGCAGGCCCCATGCAGAAAACCTCCTAAAAACAATGCAGCTGATGTGAGTTTACAGGGAAGTGAAGAGTAAACGATCCAAACAGCTTCACTTGAAGCTTTTCTGACTAGGAAGGAGTGTGCTGGCAGTGAGCCCCAGTACCTCCGTGTTTTCACTCCCCTTTCCCTTTGCAGGAGCATTTACTTTTTGTACTGTCTTGTAAGTGCACGTCAGCAGCATTACAAGTGCCCAGTGTACTCTCCCCCCACTGCAGTTTCCCATGAAAGAAAGACTAATTCACGCTGTTCATAGCTCCTCCTGTTGCCAACAGCACCATTGAAACACACCAGAGAAGGGCAAGAGAACAAAGACTGTGCAAGGAAGCGGAGAATAAACATCAGGAAAAAAAGTGAGGGAAGAAAAGGAGAAGGCATATTCTGCTCTTGGATATGTCTGGCAGCTCTAGATTTGTGTAACAGATGGGAGGGCAGAATTCATCCCTTACAGAGACAAAGGCTGAGGAGACAAATACCTAGGATCCTCACTTGGACCACCTATTTAAATAATCTTAAAAAAAATAATAAATAAACACTATGTTTTCCCTACACAGGGGAAAAGATTTCCCTCCAACTCTGGGAGGGCCTTTTTATAACTAATAAATTAAAATGAGCCATTTAAAATAATTAAGCCAATTTAGTTGTAGCCAGAATACAAGCTAAGTGCTGATGAGGAATGGGAGCACATACTCCTAACCACACTCAGAAACCACAGCAGTCAGCACAGCTGACAAAATTGGAAGGGGGTGGGGGAGAGATAACTAGACCCCTGCTACATTCATTTGTCATAGCTCTATTTACTTAATTGGAGCCTTTGATTGCTTGCACCAGTGGAACTGTGGCCCGGAGTTGATGGTTGGAGGTGGGTATGAACCAAGTTGCATTAGACATAGTTAGACGCCTACCTGAACATGAAGTAGTAAATGTGTAAGAGGTACTTCTCACCCATAAAGGGCTGTAGGAGCTGGGTTTCTTAATAAGAAACACCAGCATTAATTAAGAAAGTGGAGGTACATCTTTTAATAATTAATGATGAAAGATCTCCTAAGACTAAGGACAGTGCATGATAATATTGAATAATTCAGCACTATAACCAAAGGAACAATGGCACAGTAACTTTAGATGTGAGCACTTGCAACAAAATCCAACAAAAACATTTGATATGCTGACAGCTTCTTGTGTTCAGGAAAGATACTCTTTCCTATCAAGTGGACATCAAACAATTTCTGAAACTAGTCTTTACAAGAAAACTAAAAGCAGCTGGTAAAATTGCACTGAACCAAATAACTTTATAGTGGGTTTATGCTCTGCCAGACTTGGGGCCAAAAAGATCAGAAGTGTGGACCAGTAAAGGCAGTAGCTCCAGTCAGTAAATCCCACTGCATTCCCAACAGCCTAAATGAGCCACAACATCAAGTCAGTTTAATTATCAAAGGAAAAAAAACCCAAGAAACCAACAGATTTTTAACTCCTCCTGTCACTTCACAGAACTCCAGCAGCAGGGACGTCTGTGTCTATCAAGTTTAGAAACATACATAAAGCTTCACCAGCTGTTGAGCATTCAGGTTTGTGGTCACATATATTGGAGAATTTTAATTTGCTGCCTGTCTGGCAGCTGAGAGATAGATATACATCTGTAAAAAAGCAAAGAGTCTTTGCTATTGCATGAGAAAAAAACGTGTGTTATATTTAATTGCAGAAGTTTGGCAAAACATCAAAGATCATGGAAAAAAGATATTCAAAATAAAAAAAAAGAAAAACAAAAGATCTGAGTGACAGACTAGGAAAGACAAAGCGTGCTGCTGTTCAACCTCTCTGTGTCTCACTGCTGGCAAGGATTATTTGCCTGCTGGGGCTTCCCTTAGCAGATGAAGGCCAGCCAAATTACATAAAACAAAATGGTTTTGGAATTTCCTCCTTGAACTGTTTTGATGACAAGTTCCTATTAAGAATTGTTGTGAATTCATCAGAAAATAGAAGCAGCTTCCTCTGCGTACTAGGAACCGACCATCCCAACCTCTCTGGCACCAAACCCTGATAAAGTACAACCCCTGTGAAATGCCCCCTTACAGACATCCTGAGGGAGAAATGTGTCACCTTGTCTCTTCATGTATCCCAGCAAAAAAGATAAGACCTTATCCTGGACGCCAATTCTGCAGCACGTGTCCACGCTGGAATAGCTGGCAGTGTTTCGAGTTGCTGTATGTGTTGTAGAGCATCACTCAGCAGAGCCCAGCCCACGGCGACTGCGAAGACAGGATTTTGGAGGAGCAAACCAGGACACCACTCAAGCCATTAAGAGCAGCAATAAAAACTGGGTACTGAATAGCGGGAAATTACTGATTCTGTGAAGTGATTGCACGTGAAAACATTTAACCCTAAAAGTAAGGAAACGTACAGCTGTTAACAATTAACGGGGCACGGCGGAAACACGACTTAGCGACAAAAGGTAATTAAAACCACGTTGGAAGCAAGCGGGCAGCGGCAAGGCTCGGTGCATGGCTGGACTTCATCCCAAAGGTCTTGGAGATCCTAAAGGTCTCCTCCGACCGTGATGATCTGCGCTTAGCCCGTAACACGAGCAGCACTCCGGCGCTGCCAGGGCCTGCACCCCGCAGCCCCGGCTGTCTCCCGGC
>VWZF01004461.1:4772206-4955421 GCA_013396755.1 Sclerurus mexicanus | reverse complement strand
GTGTCCCCCCCCCCCGCTGTTTTTAAATGACACAGATATTGGAAGAAACAGGAGAAAGTGTGATGGATTCCTCTCAAAGGCGCATCTGGAGAGGTAGCGTGTCCTCTAATGTTTCAAGTTAACAGCTGTGCTTGGGGATGACTCTCAGCAGACCGAAACTGGGGCCGGCCGGTGCTTGTGGACAGGTCTGTCGGTGCTTTTCCGAGAGCACTGCCTGGCCTCGGCTGGAGGCGGGAGCGGAGAACAAACAGGTCTGACGCTGCTCGTCAGAACAAGCCGTGCTCGTAGCTGGTGGTTACTGGACCTGATGGCGATCCCCGGGATGGAGCGTGAATGGATGTAGAAGTGCCTGTGCTGAAGCCTTAGCTGGCCACTCTTAATAGTCTTTGGTGTAGGAGGTGATCAGGAAAGAGCTGAACTTTTGTGAACCTTTATATAGGAGAGGCTGTACTACTGCTTGCCCTCCTTCCTTGCAGAAGGTTGCAGAGTGGAATATGACCGTGACAAAGTCCTTGGAGTATGCTTAGGCAGCCCAGCCTACCCACTGTGAAGGTCAGCTGGAATCTCTGTGATGGCTTGTGTTGCCAGTGTTACCCCCAGCCAGAGCAGATAGGCATTGCCCTGCTTGGTATCTGTAGTTGAAGGCACGCGTAGTGTATTAGACTGTCATCATTGCAGCTAAGTTAGAATCACAGAATAGCCCAGATTCAAAGGGACCCCAAAAGATCACCATGACCAACTTCTTGTGGGATTTTCCAGTCCCAGCAGGTGGATTATAGTTGGATTGTCCCATTCCAATTTCACTTTAAAGTGAACCAGAGGTTAATGCAAGACTTCCTTTGTTATTATTGTTTGAGTGACAGAAGAGTGAGAGAAATCTGGATCTTTCCCGTATAATACACACACAAATCTCATTGTGATGTCCTGTGGACACCAAGTGTTTTTTTGGGTTTCTTTTTTAAAGACTGTCACTTATTTCTACAGCCACGTGTTAACCAGGTGTAAGGAGTCTGGTAGGTCTTCTGGGTGTGTTTGGCCTCAGCAAGGTTGGGTTGACCTTTGGGACTTCTGTGGTTCTGTTTGTGTTACCTGTACAGTGCACCTAGGACCTTAATCTTGCTGTGATGTCCCCTTGAGTAGAATTTACTTTGTGGGTGTCACTCAAGTGTTCTGTCATTTGACCTTTGCAGAACATGTTTTTGCTGAGGGAAGGAGTGACTTCTTTTAAGGATAGTTACTAGAATATCCAATTGTTATTGCTAGTCTTGTTTATTATTTACAGATAAGTTAAAAGACTAATGCTTTTAAATTCAGAGTTGCAGAAATAACATTTAAGGTGTTTAGGTGGTAAAATATGTGGGCTTCTCTGTTCCTAGGTTAGACAGAAACCTGACGATACAAGTCTTGGGTTACAACAGCACAATCAATGATAGGCTTATTTTCTCTCAGCTAGAAAAAAAATACAGTATACAATCAGGACAATAACTGCATCATCATTTTTTTAAATGATGTTAATTCACTAATAAGTACTGAGAAGGGAGTAGTGGAGGTAAGAAGGGAGGATAGGTAACATTTCTTGAATGTTTTTGTAGCCAGCATGCTTGTAATGAATTAACCCTCAGAATTGTATATTAGGGATTACACCTTATATTTTCTTATTTAAAACAAAGATCTTCTAGGATAGGATATTATATTGGAGCTTTTTTTTTTTCCTTCTTGTTTTTTAAGTGCTGTCTTGTTTTACTTTTTATAGTAGGACACCAATAAAAGTATATGTCCTGGCAGTAATAAATCAGTTACTGGTTAAAGGCAAGAAACCAGAAACCCAGTAACCTAATTGCTCACTTAATGTTGTTTTCAGTTGTTACTTTGCCGATGACTTTTGATTCTTCTCTGGCCTAAGTTAATGTCCTTAGGCCCTGATTCTATTTTTAAATTTATTTCATATGAGTAATTCTGGCGTCTGTGCTGAGTCCTGCTGACTTCACTATGATTCCTTACGGGTAGAGTAGAGAAGAATAATTGAGACTGTTTATTGACTCTGTGCATATAATGACGTGTATTGCTGAAATAAAGCCTTACGTGGGAGAACTGTCTGTATAAAAGGACCTTTAAAATAATAGTTTTGGGTATCTGACCAATTTTGTCTTTATTTATTTAGTCATGTCTACATTTCCCATCAAATGGCTAACCTATACAAGTTGTTTAAAATGCTTGTCCACAGAATTGATCTAAATTCAAGGATGTATTTGTAGCTTAGGTCTTCTAGTCTTCCAAGAATGAGAACTCCAGATGCTCACTTTAAGCAGATATTTGCTCACTTTAACCAGACAAGAATTTCCTTTGCTAGACAGTATATTTTCTTCCAAGGAAGTCTTCAGTAATTGTGTTTAAATGCAAATAGTTGATATCTTATTTCAAATCAGATTTTCAGGGAGGAAAGGGAAATTCCAAAGTCCTAACTAGTGGTGAAAGATTGAAGTGATAGGTGGGCCACAAGATTAAATATTTAAATTTAAAAAAAATACTGACTGTTCATTTGAATGGTGTGTGCTGGTTTTGTCACCTATGCAACTACTTAGTTATTGCTGCAGCAGGAAAAGTGAAATGTTTGTTGTCAGTATGTAAACATCTCACATTTGTTTTGATGAGCAGGCTTTCAGTTTTTCTTACACTTGGGCTGGCCATTCGGTTAAAAGTAAAACATATGGTACCTTTACCATTAGAAATATGTATTTTTAGTAGCACAAAGCTCATCCCCCAAAAGCACACACATTTCCTCTTAACACTAGAAAATACCTTATCAAAGTAATTTACTTTTTATATTACTTTGCTCTCTGAACCTCTTTTTTTTGTTTGCCTAATAAGTGTCCTGGGTTTTACATCCATTTTCAAAGAATTGTGCCTGAAAGGTTGGGTTTTTTTCCTTTTTTTTCCCCTGCATCACTGCCTCTTGTTCTCTGGGCACTGAAATAACTGAAAGAGCATTTATACTTTCTGCCCTCTTTATCAAAATTGCTTTGCTTGTATTATGGGAATATGCAAAGATGAGTATAGAAATTCTCAGATTTGGACAACATGTACTTGGCATCATAGAATGGAAGGGACCTTAAAAATCATGTAGGTCCAATCCCCCTGCCATGGGCAGCGACACCCTCCACTAAACCAGCTTATTCAAAGTCCTATCCAACCTGGCCTTGAAGGTTTTAATTGAGATTTTAATTCATGGGTTTTTTGTTTTGTAAAGTTTGTCTTCCAAGCAGAGTTCCTGACGCAGAAGAGTGAACATGTTGCATCTTCCATGCAAATCTGTCTGCTCCATCTTTTTGCTGCTTAGAGGAAACCTGGTGTTAAGAGGCAGGGTGAACATCTGGATTTTCTTTGAGAAAGGGTGTATGACTGTGTTCTTTAATAATTCCTGACTGGAGTAGTGGCTACATGGAGCCAGGTACAACCAGACAGGAATTAGAGAAACACAGTTCTTGCCTCAAGTGGCAGTTTTGTTTCACAGTGGTAAGTCAGTCTGTGGTCTCTGAGTATAATTCTGTTTTGGTTTGTGTAAGTTTGCTTTCAGCTGTAAGAAGTAAATAGGCTGCTGTTTGCTCTGTCTCATGGTTTCTGGTCAGCATTTAGGAGTGCAGCATCAAGAGTTTGCCCCAGCACCAGCTAGTTCTGTGCTGGTTTAGCTCATCATCGTGTCTGGATGCTCAGCACATGGGACAGGTTGCCTTGGAGCCATTTCTATCGCTCTCAAGGACATTTTGAAGGCAGCAGTATAAGCTGTGCTATCTAGTCTTGACGTGTAAATAAAACAGTGGTACAGAAGTTGCCAGGTATTTGGCAAGGAAGAGTAATGGCTTTTGTTCTCCTTGGCATTTTGGGAAGGTTTCTATGCTCACGCTTGAGAACACAGAAAGGTACAGCAAAAATGCAGATACATATTTGAGGATGTTTTGCCAGTGCTTGAGAATGCCCTCAGCTATCCTGTGTGTCAGCTTACAGCCCAATTGATGGTGGTTTGTGGTGCCATCTCAGAATTGAGATATGTGCTGAGTCTGTAGACCCAGGAGTGGGTTTTGGTTTCTCCCTTGTCTACAGAGTGCACAGTGGTGTTTAGAGCTGTGAAGGCAGACTGTCCTTAGGGAAAGAACAGGAGAACTACAAGGGACAGAGGAGGAGGCAAATGGAACATGGTATGTTTTGATACAGCTGATCTTTTTAGCTGTCTGAGTGGTACAGATGGACACTTTAAAACCAGTGCAATCATGGAGAAGTCCCTTGAGTGCCCTCTAGTATCCTTGTAACTTACATCATTAGTTGTGTTCAATATATATGCTATTTGAGGTTTAAACTTTAAAGCCCTCTTAGAAGTAGTGAAATGCGAACTTAAATGTGGAGAGAGAGAGAGGTTAGGGAGGATGTATTTCATCATCTGTGTAATCTCTTTGGTTTTAGTTCCTGTTCCATATCCAGCCTAACAGCTAGTCTGTGAATATTTCCATTGTTGATACCAGTATCAATGCTATGTAATCTCGTTACCTGGGAATAGTGAGTCAGTATTTCATGACATTTAAATTCTGAAATGCAGGTTTAACCAACTCTTCAGTGGACTGAGGCTCTAAGAAAGCAGTGGGAACACTAACTTCTGCATATGACTTCCTTCCTAGCCAGCAGTCCAAGCTAGCTGAAATACTGAAAAGTTGCCAGTTAGTCAAAACAGCAGATTTACTGGTGGCTTCCTGTTGTAGGAAGGAGGAAGTGGTTTTAGCATTTGAATTGTTTCTCAGTGGCATTGTCTACAGAAGTCATGTGTCAATATCTTGGGGGATATTTTTGTGATTTAGACTATAAGCTTGTACATAAGTATACAAGGGGTACATGTGAAGAGAAAAACATTTTTTTCCAGGAGTGAGGAAAATGAGCAGCTATGTGCACAAGTGAACTCAAATTTAAAGAATAGAGCTAATTAGGAAATTTGTTAGATTTGTTGTTATTTTTGAAACATCTCTGAAGTTCAAATGTTTGTATATATCTGTATTAAAAAAAAAAGGAAGTCATCTAGAGTGGAGTCTGGTCCATTCCACTCATCTTGAACTTATGGTCCCTGAAATCTTCCCTATAGAGATACTGACATTGGAGTAATGTTTTGTCTATTGACAATATGCTTGATTTTCTTTCTTTTTAAGAAAGAAATACTCTTATAGGGAAAACTACTGATCTTCCCTTAAGGTTTGTGCTACCTATAGGTTTGTTCTGGTAAAGCATTTTACTTCAAATTTTTGAGTTTATATATCAGATTATGCTACTACCTGTATTTGCATGTGTACTTTTTAAGTAAGGTTGCTAGGGTTTGTATTGATGGAGAAGGTAGTATATAGTAAATGAGGATATTACATTTAAAATACTGTCACTCTCTCACACGCACACGCTTCCTGTGGCTCTGTGTTGGTTTTCTGGTTTGTGGACAGTATGTGCTCGTAGCATCCTTATGTACACAAATTACTCTAGTTTGAGATTATTATAAATTCTTTTGGTCTTAATACCTGTTGGATTTCTATGTGAATGTGCCTTAAGTGAATGTGACCTTTTAAATGACTTCTGAGAACAAGACTTGTACTTGTGTTTTTGAAGCTGTGTAAATGCTTCTGAAGTATCATTGCTCTTTTATTGAGAGACTTCCTTACCTTGTAAGGAAGTACTTTGTTGGTACAGGTTTAGGAGCTATGTAGGAAGCTAGAAGGTACAAAAAAGTACTTGGTCAGTGCTAAATTCATCTCTTATCTGCCTGTTAAAACTTTGATTTTTTTTGGTGTGGAGCGTGGCAGAGTTTCCATGGTGAAAGGGCTGGCTGTTGGTGTGTGGGAGTCTCAGTTGAAAGGGACTTTTGAGGCTCCTCAGTCCAGGCTGCTGCTCAGAGCGGGTTTACAAGTAACATTGGCTTGCCAGCTGTGGCATAATCTGCAGTTTTGTAAACCTCTGAGAACAAAGATTACCAGCTTTCTGAGTAAGGCACCAAACCACCTTGCAGATGTTTCTGATGTCCAGTCTGAACCTCCCAAGCTGTTACTTGTGTTACCCAGGAGAGTTTCCCTCCATAGCTTTTGTAGTGTGCCTGCAGCTTCAGTTACTATTTGATTATCCCTAGGCTGCCTCTTTGTCAGGCTGAACAAACCCAGCTCCATCACCTGCTTCTCATCCTCAAGTCTCCGCGCCATTTTCCTGAGTCTTATGAGGTTCTCAAATTCCTTTTCGACCTGGGGGGCTTGAAATAGAACACAGTATTTGAGCTTCAGTCTCACCAGCATTGAGTTTCCTTTGATTGCACTCCTCTTGGCTTTCTCTATTTGCAGTGAGAGCTGACTCTTGGCTCATACTCAACCTGGCAACCAGTTTGATCTCAGTAAGGCTCCTGTTCAACCAGTCTGATCCCAGGTTCCACTGAAGCACCCCAGGAGCAGAATTTTGCACTTCACAAGGTTTCTGTTGGCCTATTCCTCAAGGTTATCGAGGCCCATCTGAGTTGTCAATCACTTTTCCTTGTTCAGTATCATCCACAAATTTTCTGAGGATTCATTTTGTCTTATGATCAGGTTGTTGATGAAGGTACTGTATAATATAGGTCAGAGCACGAGCCCTTGTGGTGCTTCTTACCTGCTGCCAGCTGAATGCTGAGCCATTGCTCACTGCCCTTTAAGCTCGGCAGTCCAGCCTGTTGCCATCCAGTCTAACAGGCCATTTCTCCAACCCATGCCTTTTCCACTTTGTAGGGAGACTTCTGTGGGAAAGTGGATCAGCCCTAATGACTCTAAACTCTACTGTGATTTCATTTATTTCTGGTAGATACATCAAGCAAATATTTGAAGTGTTAGTAAGTAACCAAAGCTAGCTTTATGTAAGTAAATTCTTACAGGTAAAATGGAGTTTCATATGTATGTCAGTCTTCCAGAGATGGTACTTTGAGGGACTTCTGGTGCTGTGAAATGTTTCAGTAAAATAAAACATGACATTCAGGAGTTCCATAAAGAGTCCTTTTCCCTTTATTTAATAGAAATATGTGACCTATTAGTATGTAGCTAAAACTTGTACATTTAGAATGTACATATTATTTAAAGTAGTTAAGGTCACTCGTTTTTAGTACAGTTTATTGCAAATTCTTAGCAGCTTCACTTTTAGAAATACTGCATTTAAGTCCCTTCATGTCAAAATACTGGAATAAACACTATTAAATAGTCTTTTCTAGTGGCTAAACAATGCCCAATACTATGAGCCCTGAATTGTTTTACAACTTGTAAAACCTCTTCTCAAAACAGCTTAAGTCATTTTTCCTGTCTGTAGTTGTGTGCATTTACTTTAATTTTTCACATTATGGCACTATAAAACTGTATCTAGAGTTATTGCTCAACAATCAGGTAGTCCATTCCAAACCTGAAAATAAAGGAATAACCATAATTTCATCTTTCAGTCGACATGCGGAGTAGTCAGGAACAGGCAAAACAGGATTAACCAATTTTGCCATAGTTTGTCAACCTGAGCCCAGTAGCACAAGTCTGTGATCACATTGAATTTCCAGATGTTTTAAGAAATTGCCTAACTTTATGAAGTGAAAGAAGGAAAAAATGTGGCTTGGTATTATGGAGGTAGCACTTGAAAATGAAACTGATGGCTCTAAAACTTGAATGTGATCCAAAAGAAAACTAAACTATTTTATGTTATTTTATTTTTCAAAGCCATTCAACTGATTCCTGAATATCTGGGGTCCAATAATGTGTTTAAAAAATGGAGATGTTTGTTTGGTGGTTTTTTTTCACTTGAAAGCCAGAGCTAGTCTCAATTCAGTGTGAATGTTCCTACTAGAAAAGCTTTTTGTGCTAGGGGATCATGGTAATAACTTCTAGTGTCATATGACTAATTTCATGCACATAGGATCAGATTAATATGAGATGAGTAACAGCAGCAAGAAGTAACTGGTACCCTGCAGCTCACGCACTGAATTTATCCTGTAGGTGTTATAGGCACAGATTCTGTCTCTTCTTTTGATTTCAGTGTTTTAAGAATAAAACTAATTTCATCTACTTGTTTTGGTCCTCTTATGAAATGAGCGAAGAACTGAACAAATACACATTTTGGTATCCTGGAGATAGATTGGTGAAAGTAAAGATGTGCATTAAGCTCAGATGGAAAAGTGTTGTTGGAAATCATTAGGAACAAAGTTTCATCTGCTCTTTGTGAAATAAACTGGAATTTGACATTGCCTTTGAGATTTTTTAAATAAGATTGAAGAGTTGTGTAGTGGCAGTGCAAGGTCAGTGCTTAGAATTTAATGCAGAGCATGGGATGTCAGCCAGCATTTTTTGATTGGAAATTGGGTTATGGGCTTTCTTTTGTTGCTCGCTTGTTTCTGGGGCTTACATGGAAAAATACATCTTGTCAGTGAAGTGAGACAGTGAAATAAAGTGGATGGACACAGATCAGAACAGGTAGGTCTTACCTTTAACTATCTGATTAGCAAGACCAATTTTTAGTGTACTAACATCAGGAAGTCTATAGCCTCGTGAAAAATGGATTCAGAAAATTTGTCCATGTCAGAGACAAGGCTTTTTCTTTTGGTTTTTTGCTTCCTCCTTCTCTATAATTTTGATTCATGACACCTTGGCCTGTTGTTTTGGTTTTAAATAAACATGGTAATTAAGGCTTTTTGTTTAAGAGAAACAAAGATAAATGTGAAATAATCCTAAAACTCTGATGGTATTGAATAATTCCTTTGAATTTTATGTGGGTTTTTTGTCTTTTCATGCGTTGAGAGAAGTGTAGGTAGAAAAATATCCTGCTTTTGTTCTTGCAGACCCTTAAATTTCTTTGTGTGGATTACTGGCTTTTGGTAAAAAGTTTTTTGAGATGTGTTCCTGTGGGAGCACACAAAAAAAAACACCCACAGTGTTTTGATCTTGATGAGCATCACAACCTGTTTTACTCACTTTCTTGATGTTATCTTAGATTTCCGTGTTTCAAAGGCACCATTACATAGGTCAGTTTTCTAAAATTTGCTTAAATTGTAAAAATAGGCGGATGCATTTGGCATTAAAACCAACAAAAATTCGTGGCTGTAGGGTAGGTATACTGAAATGGTAAGTTGGAAATTGCCTCTTTTTATAAAATCCCCTCTCCTAACCTCTCAGTAAGCAATTAAATGTCATGAGATATGCCTTGTTTGAATGGAAACCAGTGAGCAGGTACAAGTGCTTGCTCTAGATCTGTTGTCAAATAAAGCCAAGTAGTTGGACTAGACTAAGTGCTTGCTGTTTCATTTTGGGGTTGTTTTTTGGGGGGGTTTTTTTCATGCTGTTTGGTTGGGGTTTTTTTTTGGTTGGTTGGTTTGGGGTTTTTTTTTTGTGTGTGTGGTTTGTTTTTTTTAAGTTTTTTGGGTTTTGTTTGGGGCTTTTATGTTTTTTTTTTGTTTTTCAATAATGATACAACTCCTGGGTATTTTTTTGTGAGATTGGAGTTTTGGAAAGTTAAAAATTGCATGTTGAATTGGTGTAATTTAACAGAATATAGTGAGCAATTTGTCACACATAGGTCTGTTTCAAACCAGAAAGTGTATTGGACATCTGGGTTGGCTTTGTCTGCTACTTCCCTCCTGCTGTCCCTCATTACAGATTTCTCTTCAGCTTTTCATGTTGGAATTTTTTTTGTGTGTTCTGTGTTTTTTGGCATGGAAACAGGAAAGGCTGGAGTTTCCTGCCCACATAAACAATAAATCCCAGTGAACTAACTGGGACAGATTATGCCTGCCCTCCCTGAATATCATCTTTAAAAGAAAGGAAACAGCGTAAGTGTTTTGGGTATCAAAATAGGATTTACTTAATAGTAGAGCAATTTTCTTGAAGAAATATGTAGCAGAGACACAGTGTTTTACTGCATAAAGTTTTTGAGATTCAGATCTAAGAAGTATTTTTGTGTGTCCATGTTAACTGTTGTGTTGTATCATCAACCATGTGGAAACATCTCTAATTAATACAGCTGTATCGCTGATTACAGTAAGTTTTGGCAAATGGCATTTTTTTTACATGTTCAGAGCTGTGGAGCTGTACATTCTATTTTCTTTAAATAAACTCAGTTTCACAAAACATTTGGAATTTTCGTTCTTATTCCACTCTGACTTAAAGTGGGTGATTTTTAGCTTATTTGTCAATTATGTTACAATCTACGGTTTAGTGTCTCTGATCAGTCAAAGATGGTGCAACATGGCTTGACTTCTGGGTAGATTAAGTTGTAACAATTCCACATCAACAGTATTGAAGAATATATGTGCCTTAAAATGTCTGGAACTGAAATTACTTCTACAATGAAGTGGAGGATTAGCTTGTTTAGGGTTGTGCTTCCTCTCTTTGCACCAGAAAGAAAAAAATTTACCTTTCTACTAGCAACTTTAATGTAAAATATTCATCCATGGGTAGGAGCCTCTTTTAATATGCAGACTAATTTTGTGTTTCCTCTTCCCTCCAGCTGGTGAGCCTGCTGCTGATTGGAATTGCGGCATGGGGAATTGGCTTTGGCCTCATCTCTAGTTTCCGAGTTGTTGGAGTGGTAATTGCAGTAGGAGTCTTCCTCTTCTTTATTGCCTTAGTCGGATTGATCGGTGCTGTGAAACATCATCAAGTATTGCTATTCTTTGTATCCTTCTGATGCATTGCATTGATTGTATCTTGGTTCAAGCCATGTAAACAACCTGCTCTGTCGGCTGAGACTGATGGGGAAGGTGCTTCAGAAACAGAACAGAAATTCACAGTCTTACTTCGGTCAAGTACAGTCTAAGTTGGACTTCCTTCCTGTTTAACTTTATTTCAGCTTCCTTTTTTTTCTCCTGTGTTTGTGCTCTGAAGATAGTATTCACATATTGTAATTTTTGGACAGCTTTTTATGGTGGCTTACTGTGTCACAGGTGCCTCTTCTGTGCGCTCAGCCCTACACAGAGCTAAAGTATGTGAACTATTAATGTTTAACCTCTGCGGTCTGTGAAAAAGTACTGACCTCCACTTTACAAACAGTTTAATTGTGTTAGGTAACTGTCTGCCTCTGAGTACAACAGCCAAATTGTGAACGTAGTCCCCAACTTTCAAAATGTGATCTTTTATATAGAAGTTTCTTCTTCTTGTTTTCTATTGTTTTCAGATGCATTAGTACAAAAGTGCATGAGACCGTGTTCCAAGAGCAACTCTTGACTTTTGAAATCTAGGCTAAAGTTATTTTTTTGTAATTAATTACAAGACTGTCATTGAAAAAAATACTCGGAATATGCAATACCGGAAAAATATTTTCTTTACTACTTTAAGTGAAATATTTTGAAATGACAACATGAGTCCCTAAAGCTGGAGAAATTGTAGATTTTCCTCTCAAACCTACTTTTATTAACATCTCTGCTCATGTTTTCTTGCCAGGCAAGAAATACCAAACCTTGAAATACCAGCTATGTACAGTAGTAGCCAAAAAGAGATAATATATGGTGATTGAGTTCTGGGAATGTTATTTAGATGATCTTTTCCACATCCAATCAGAATTTGCTTCTGTAGTTCTTTTGTTTCAAAAGACTTCCTGTTACTCAGTGAAATAATTAGTATCATCAGGTGTATATGTGATAAAAGCAAAATTAATTTGAAACTATATATCCTTAACTACTGTTTGCAGTACATGATTATTCTTCTGCTAGTCTTTATTGTCCAGTTTTCTGTCTCCTGTGCCTGTTTGGCACTAAATAAGGACCAGCAGGTAAGAACGATTTCCTGGCTTCTCAGTTAATCTAAAGCATAATGCTATAAATATATATGTGCAGAGGCACACATACTTGTGTATAGTCTTTCACAAAATGGGGAGAGGATATTTTAAGAAAATCAGCATTATCCTGTTAATCCTTGGTCAGTCCCTAGTTCTGGTAGCTACAAAGAAATACATCTGGGTCCTAAAATGACCTTCAGATTTATTATTTTTTCAATTGACTTGGGTTTGAGCTTCTTTTCTAGGTTTATGGTCACAGGTGTAGCGGCATAGTATTTTGAATACATCGTGTTCAGCAATATAAGATAAGCTGATGAAATCTACAGTAATCATAACGTAACGGTGGGAAAGCCACTGAGTTGTTCTTGTGTATTTGAAAAGCTGGTAGCTACATTAGGAACAGGTGACCCTTATGTGTGAAAGTAAAACAGTCTTCCATGTGGTATGAGACTTACTTCTTACTGCATAAGAAGTGGGCAAGGGTACAGTGACTGAATAATCAGCTTTTGCATGTGAGCACACTTCTTGTTTAAAATTTGAGCAGTCACAGTTAGGTTTGTTGCATGTCCCATTACTAGTGCTCTTGTTTGGTTTAGGAAAAACAAAGAAAGAAAATTAATTATACCCGTGAATGTGCTGCTGTTAGGTGCTGTTATTTCATTAACTCCCCAAACTGGACGCTCAGGTAATTCTTTAGTATGTTATCCTGTTAAGCATCAATATCTGAAGGCTTTAATTGGGGTATTATCAACTTGGTCTCATGTTGGTTTGCAATTCAGAACAGTTCAATTAATATAATATGTATTTGCTTATGCCTTCTAGAGTGAACTTCTAGAGGTGGGATGGAATAACACCAACAGTGCAAGAACAGATATTGAGAGAAATCTGAATTGTTGTGGATTCAGAGCTTTTCATCCGAACGAAACCTGTGCAGCTGTAAGTTCTTCAAGTGTGAAAAAACCTAACATTTTCATGCTGTGTTTATTCAAAAGTTTACAACTGTTTTTTTAATTAAAACAGTGTTATAACAGATGTATAGGTAGTTGTTACAGTGATACCAAGCTCTTCTCTTAACTTATTGGAAAGACAATTATGGAGCACCCTGTAAAGGCTATACTCTGTTGTCATTTATATACTTGGTTTTGGAGTCTCTGAAACTGTTAAGAGTTTGTCCATGGCTAGCAGTCTCTTCTAGAGTAAACTAGATGCGTTCAGTCAGTGGAGTGTCATCATGAAATGGAGTGAAATTTTCTGTTATCTGCCACAGGATTGTTTTAGAACTCGCCAGTGTAAACCATGTGCACCAATAATAGAGGAATATTCTGGAATGGTACTGAGATTTGTTGGAGGCATAGGACTTTTCTTCAGTTTCACAGAGGTGAGTAGAAGGTTAGAAAACTCAGTTCTTTTCCCCCACTTTTAAGACTCTGTTTGGAAAACAATTTTAGGGGGTCTATTACAGGAAATCTCAGTTCTATTTCAGCAGTCAATTAATTAGGTCAAATTTTTCAAGGCTATCAGCTTGCTTAAGTCTGCCAAAAGGAAGGCTTGTCTTTATTCAGCACCAGGAGTTCTTGCAACTTTTTGTTATTTAGACAACAAACTGCAACATTCAAATATGGTAATGTAAAGTTTTAAGTTTTTTGGAAAGTTAGTTATTCAGACTAATTATTTTTCAAGATTAATAAAAAGAATGACATTGCTTTACCTTCTTCCCTCTTTCTCTTACCTACTCCCCTCTCATGCAGACACAGTCTTTGAGGATTTTTTTTTTGTGCCACCTGTAGTGCAAAGATAGAGTTGCAGGATAAGTGAATTGAAACAGCAGGGTAAAATAAAAAAGATCTTTGACTCTTTGCTTTAGTACCATGATGGTACATAACTTGCTTTATTGATTGGTGTATAAAAATCCTCAGAGGAAGTCTTTTATGACCCCATAGTACACCATGTGAAAATACTCCTTCTGTTGCCTAATGCAGTTTTTAGACAGTTTAGCAACAAGAGAGATACAGCAGCTTAAACAGAATCACTCTGATATGAGCCCTCAATTTCCCAGCTAAAAAAGTGAAGCTGCTGGGAAGGAGGGATGATGTGGTTGGGGGAATGCCAAGATTTGAAAATGCACAAGAAAAATAGCCTTATAGTTGAGTGGTAACCATAAAATGAAACAATTTGGAGGATTTGTTTATCATTATACTAAAAGTATGTTTGCGAGTATCATTTGGAGAAGGAGAATAATAATTTAGCTCTAGACATAACTGTGGGTAATGTTTTGTATTGCATTGTGGATACAGTGTTGGTTTTTTTGTTTTGTTCTTTCTGTTGCTACTTATGAATTTTTTTTGAGAAGGTGCATTCTTGTTTCTAATTAAGAAAGCTGGTGTGTGGTTGTACAATTTTAGCAGCAGCACAATATCCTAGGCTTGTGTTTAGAACAAGTTTTGTAAACATAGAAGATGAGGTGGGACCATCTGCTTAATAATATCTTTTGTTTTTATTTTTCAGATTCTGGGAGTCTGGCTGACATACAGATACAGGAACCAAAAGGATCCACGTGCAAACCCCAGTGCGTTTCTTTGATAAGCTTATAAAGGACTGAATCTTCTCTCTGCACCCTCTACTTAAAAATACTGATTCTCCATAGTTTGGTATTTCTCTATAATAGGAATTCTACATGTACCCAAAATAAAATTGAATTTCCCTAAGAGATGTGTAGTTTTCATATTTAATTTCCACTATTTTTCTTGTAAGAATCTCTATCTTAAAGTAGATGGGTGCATTCAGTAGCTGGGCAGAGCTGAACTGCTGGTTAAATAACTCTGTTGAGACTTTGTTGATTGATACAGTGAACTCTATACAGTGAGTTTTATAGCACTACTAGCTTATCTGGTGTAAAAAAAAAATCAAACAACAAAAAACCACAAAAAAAATCCCAACCCAGAGGTATTTTCTGCTGTATTCATTGATTACAAAAATACACATGAATTCTCATTAAAATGACAAAAATGTATGGTGGATGGTTGGGTATGATTTGCTTAGGGTTTAGGATGAACTCTAGTAAACTTTTTGTCTCCCACTTTCCTGTTAAGGTAAAAATAGAAGCTAAAGATGTTATTTTCTGTAGTGCACATAAGTGTGTGTTAATGACTACTGTAGTCTTCACCCTCCCCTTCCCTGTTTGTTTTGGCTTTCTGGTAGCTTTAGAATTTTGTTGAGAGTAAAAATGATTTTAATGGATATTGTCACTATGAGAACAATGAATGAAGAAAACCAGGAGAATGTAATCTGCAGCTGATTAACTTGAAACTCTTTTTCTTTGACAAGTGAATGAAGTTTGGTATTTGCACAATCAATGTCTGTCATCTCTGATGTAAGAAACTTTATGTCTGGAAAGTTGTTGTACAGTTTTGGTTTTTTTAGATGGTGTAAAATTATTGTTGTAAAAACTCAGCAGTGTGTATTTCTCTGTCATCCAGATAAGTCTTGATTTCATGAGAGATTGAATGATGTGTAAGAAAAGAAAAAACAAAACAAAACTATGGTTTCCACTAGTCTGTTTTCTAATAACAAAGTGTTCAAGTTAGATGGGTATGTTATCTATGCAGTAAGTATCATCTGAGCTTAGAGAGCGTGGTCCCTCTTCCTGCCTGTAACAGAAGTGCTGTATCAGCAGGAACAGCAGACATTTAATCCCCTGAGGTGCATCATGTCCCATTTGTTTCTAATCACACTGAACTGCAGACCTGCAGTCCACCTCTTCTTCATCAGTAGCTGCTCCTGGTGCGGTAGGCAGCTGCTGTAGCCTGAAAGATGGCTTTGTGGGAAGAAAAGGGGAAGAGCATTAAGGCCCTTTGCCAAAGAGTACAGCACCTGAGCCAGATGGAAAGGGAGTCAGTGGGGGCAGACCCCAGTAGGTTCCCATAGTCTCCCTTTAGTAGGGAGATGCCTCCGTGCTCCTGCAGTGGAGGCCAAAAGAAGTTGAAATGCATGGCATTCAGAGCAGTTTCAGACTTTCACGGACCCAGTGCTCCTGAAGAAGGTTTTGAATGCAGAGCGATGTGAGGAACTTGCTAGACCTGCTTCTGTCCGGGTGTAGCTGGTTCTTGGACACCCACGGTCAGCACCAGCTCCTGGGGGGCCCGCCGTGTTCTGGCTGGAGCACATGCTGGGACGCTCTGGGTCGGAGCCCACTCGTGTGCTGAAAGACCTTAAGAGCCTTGAGACGTGCTAAAGCGTGATGTAAATGTATGCAGCACTTTTCACCCACAATTGCTGCCCTTTTTAAACAACTAACCAGTGGTTCTCAGTATGTGTCAAGAGAATAGTGACGGTCTTGTGGCTGCCCTTAGGAACACTTCACTTTCCTAATCTAGACAGGCTCTGTATTTTGCACATTGCAATAATAAATTCAAGGAGGACTCATATGGAAAGGGTTAATGAAGATTAAAATAATACCATATTGCTGCTTAATTTTGACTTCTTTTCCTAATTATTTTGTAGTGCTTAATTTTGAGTGGGTCTGGTTTCCTAAATATGGTAGGTGATATTGGAATGCAAGTGTGCATCAGTATGAAAATACTGAAAGTGCTACCACTTCAGAAACTCTCATGCCTTACAATGTGGATTTGTTTTAGTGGTCAAGAGATGGATCACTGGATCGTACAGTTTGATTAAAGTTTTTCTATCATATTGATAATACTTTGTCTCTTCAGGATTGTGATTAAAAAAACAAAACCTCAAAAACCAACACACACAAACCTTGACATTCCCATTAGACGTGTGGATTCACTTTGCAAACCTGGTCCTGAAGGGGGGCAATAAAACACCTTAAGTCTGACTTTGGTTTTAGGAGTGGAAGAGGGTAGCCTCAGGGGAGCTGTGAATCATGTGAGAATACAGGAAACACTGTACTGTTCTGACATGTCAAAATAGAGCACTAGAAAAGTTATTTATACCTATTCTTGCTTGGGTTTGTTGTTGAAGGTTTCTTTTTTCATTGCTTTCTCTTTTTGAAAAAAAGAGTCTTTGCCATATAAAGATTTTGTTGTTTGTTTGTTTTCTAGAAAGGCATTTTAATTTTTATCAGATTGTTGAGAATTGGACTTCATTGTAACCAGATTTTCTAGAAGCTGTTTACAGCAGCAGAGTATCAAAGTATTGGAGTGATTTAACTTGGAGCATTCACTTTGCTTATGTTAGATGTCTTTTGACCCTAGTTGTGTTGAAATGCTCAGTTTGTTATTCTGGGAAAATGTAGAAAGATACCTTGACTTCCTTCAAAATACCTACATATTTTTATCATATAAAAATAATTGGCTGGAAATAAAGTCTAATTCTTCTGAATCTGTATGAGAAAGTGAATCCAGACCTTAACTAATATACTGAAATCACTGCATAGTATCTGCCTCCTTTCACATGAACGTAACTATTACAAAAGGAAAAGCTTGCATAACGTGCAGTGATGCCTGTAAAAATATACCCTAAAAGCTATAGCTGACAAGTGAATAGGAATGTGCTAGAGTTATTAACTTGCATTATTATTTTTAGGTCTTATTTAAAGATTGTCTGAATGCTAGTGGAATTCTGAAAACCCCATACCACATGTACTTCAGGTTACTGACCTGAATATTTCAGCAATGATTTCCCAGGTTTTCCAAAAAAATGGAAAGAGGCTTTTATAGGTTTCTCAGCTTGGCTCGGTGTCTCTGTAAACCTAAATAATCTATGTAGAGGAGAGGATTAAAAGAGCAGGATTAGGTCGACCATTTATTAAGATTTCTTGAAAATTTGGCTAAGGTGAAAAGCAAATGACAAAAGCATAGGATTGAGTGCAAAAAAATAGTTCAGTTTCAAAAACTAATTTCTTGGTACTTGCAGGCTGAGCTAGTTTGGATGTTTGTATCTATAACATGTAGTGAGGCTACTAGAGCCTTGTAGGTTATGCCTTATATCCATTTGCTGGATGTTATCTGTGGGATCAGTACCTCTGCATAAGAAAATTATCAGTTTCAGTAGTGTTATAAAAACAGACTTGTAAAACATGATGGCACAGGCAGCTTTTATTTTATGTCATACAGAGCTCTAGCCAGTGCATTTTGGGTTAAGTAGGTAAAGATGACTCTGATAACCTGTTGCTCCAGCCTCTCTCTGCTGTCCCTCTGCTAAGTGATGTGACCACTTTTTTTGCTATTTGTCCCTGATAGCTGCTTCAGTGGAGTATTTTTACCTCTCACTGCATCTTTTTCCTCTGTCTTCTGGATGCTGCAATAGAAAGGAACACCTTACTGCACTGAAGGAATACTGGATTCTGTGTTTGGGACCATTTCCAGGTACAACTGGAGATTTTCTGGTTGGTAGGGTTCCCATAGCTCACAAAAGACACTTTAGCAAGTACCTTCCTTTTAATTTTTCTGAGAGATTCCCTTGAGCTGGAACCCTTGTTTCTCTCACCTGTCCTGCCTTCCCAAGTGTCTTCGTTTTTCAGAGTTCTCACCATGACTGGTAGTGGCAGTAATGGTAATAGTGATATAGAATGCTATCATTGCTGAAGAGCTGAGAAGATAAGGTAAGGTCCTGGGCAAAGCTTTTCTCACTGATGGTGCTGCTGAGTTCCTAGGTGTCTGGGGAGGGAAAGTCTCCTTTTTGCCTAAGGCTTAAGGTGGTGTGTACTCTTATGGTGTTCATCTTGCAGCATTAATTTTAGTTCAGACTTCTCATGTTCCTTTTGGGCTTGTAAATAAGTCATCAGAAGCTGTAACAGTCATGAAACCAACTGCATACTCAATACGGTATCACTTCATTAATCATCTCAAGGCTTTACTGAAATCTGATGTAAGTAGGAACCTTTTAAGGGAAGCAGTTTTATCTTAAATCCCTTCAGAATGCAGCCAGTTTAAAAAAAAAGAAAAATAAGAAAGCCCCACATGCAAACCCATCCTATAGTCTCAAACACTTTTCTGGGAAAGGTTTGCACTTAAGATCTTGTCTTGAGTGTAAAGAAAAGACTGACAATGAGAATTCTACGTAGGCTAGTGTTAAAATAAATGGAGATAAAGCAGAATACAGAGCTTAGGTAGCTGCTGAAACTGGAGATAAAAAGCTGCTTTCCTCTACTGGATTTGGCTGGGTAAAGTTAATTCTCTTAACAGTAGCTTGTATGATGCTGTGCTTTGGATCTGTGACCAAAACAGGGCTGATAACATGAGGTGCTTTTCTGTGATTGCTGACACTTACACAGAGTTGAGGTCTTTGCTGCTCCTCACACTGCCCTGCCAGCAAAGTAGACTTGGGCTGCAGGAGAAGATGGGAGGGTACACAGCTGACACAGCTGACCAAAGGGATATTTCGTACCATGTGGTGCCATGAGAAGTAGGAAATGGAGGGAATGTTTGGAGCGATGGTGTTTGTTTTCCAAAGCACATTACATGTGCTGGAGGTTTGTTTTCCTGGGGAAACACCTACCTGCCAATGGGAAGCAGTGAATTAATCCTGTATTTTGCTCCGCTTGTGCATGCACCTTTTGCTTTACCTGTTAAACTGTCTTTATCTCAACCCACAAGTTTTCTCACTTTTACCCTTCTGATTTCTCTCTCCCATCCCACTGGAGTGGAGTGAGAGAGCAAAGCAGCTGTGTGGAGCTGAGCAGCTGGACAGGATTAACCCACAACAGCCCTTTTCCTTCCAGAGTGCAAGCTGTGGTCTCAAGCAATATAGTGATTTTACTCTTTCTAATAATGGTAGCTGAAGACAAGGAAAAATACCAAACAACCAAAACACAGCAATGTTTTGTACGTAAACACTTGAAATGGATTTATTTTTAAAAAAATCATTTTTACAGTGTGATCATACAGTATTCTTCTGTACGCCTTAAATTAAAAGCCTCCAGCTTTTCAAAACGCTGCCCAGCACAAAAGTGCTAACATAAAACTGTAGTGTTTATGTATAGAAACCATCACTACACATCACTAAATATCTCTCTAAGTATTCTCTTCACCAGTGTCAATGCATGGAGAAGAGATGGAAGATGAAACTTTGTAATATTTAAGGGCTTCCTTCTTCCCCTTACAGTTCAGTCTTCAGGAGCTTCAGTGCCTTCTGCATATTTGAGTACACTAGAAATGAAATATTCATGCATGTTATTTTTTGCTGCAACTTCCTCTGCCAGCAACTACAAATGCTGTAGCGAAAATGTCATTATTTTTAAAGCTTTTAATCACATGCCTATTGCTATAGCGATTCTGATGCACTGTGCTCTTCCAAGCAGTTTGTGAACGTCATGTGTTTCATTTTGACTGGTGAGAACATACATCTGCTGATGCAAACGCGTGGGCATTCACAGGGCAGAGAGAGGAGCTGTGCAGCAGTGAGAGAGGGCTGTAGCAAACATCTCTCCCTGCTCCCAGGTTTCCTGACCTGGCCCAGCAGGACTCATGTTCTCACCATTGCCTGCAGTGAACACTGCTGAATTATGCAAGTTCCTACTGACATATACTTGCTTTTAAAACAGATGGATGCTTAAGGCTCCAGGGCACTGCCATCATTCTCCTCACCTCACTGAGTTTCAGTCTAGCATCCTGTTTAATTTTAATCCTAGTTAAATGTCTTTCAGCAAGTACTGAGTGCAGGCATCTGTAATGCCTGATATTATTCCTTGTCGCTTGAAAAATTTGCTTTCAGAACATTTTCAGAATGTTTCAGAACACTACTTACACAATGAAATGTCAGAGGGCTCATATGCATAGAGACGGTTTGAGTATCTTCCAGTAATATCTGCTCTCACAGTCAGGGAAGGATCTGGAAAAAACGATGAGAGCAGTTATAGAGGATAGGACTAACCTTCAACTGGAAGGAAATAAGATCAACCTTTTGCACTCCTGCTTGCTTCCTAAATGTTTCTGGAAGACATGTCTGTTTCCACTAACAACCAAGAGATTGTTTTTCTACACTGTTACTAACATTTCAATTTTAAGTGTTGTGTTTGCAGGTTTGTTAGGAATGAAACAGGTTACCCATTCCAGGGACTGTGGCACCATGTCAATTGAGGGAGTAACTCTGGAACTGTAAAGCTGGCTGAGGTTACTTCAATATTTGATCTACAAAACTGACTAGAACCTTTATGCTTCTCATGGAATAAATTCCTGTTAATCAGCGCAAGGATTTGAGATGCATGGTGCAGCAGAGGCTCTTTTCTGAGCTCAGCTTTGATTCTTGAGGTACTCACCTATGAACAAAACCCGAGGGACGTACTGGCCATCAGGTGCAAGATTCTTGTCTGTGGTTTCATACTTAAAGAAAACAGAGAAGGTTCTCAGTCAAGGAGGGCATGTTACATAAATATTTTTTTTCCTTCATTGTACTTTGTATTATGAAATACAGCTCAAACAATGTATTTTGCAGTTTCAGAGATTAATTGTCTGGGATGCAGATTATTAACAACTGGAGTTGCAAATTGATAACAACAGTTCATGCTCTTGTTAAACTTTAAATTCCCTCACATTGTGAGTCTATGATAGCTACAAATGAAAAATTACTTAGTACTAAATCTGTTATGCTTCAGCAGTGGCTATTTTCCCAGCCAACTCTAGCTATTACACTGAAGCTAGAGAAGCCATAATTAAAAACAGAGCTTTATTGCTTTTATTTAGTGAAGTGTAACTGGGAAACTTACCACAAGGTTCAGGAGAATGAATTTTTCAGCCAGTTTCTGTATATCTTTGTGTTCAGCAAAGACCTTCTTGAGAGCTAGAGTGGAAACAAATGGGACAGAAAATTAAAAATATGCCCTGAAATTGTTTGTCCTCAAAGGAGAAATTCAAGCAAACTGGCAGAATCAAAATGAGAATTCCCAGTTTACAATTGTAGCAAACAAAGATTTGCAGTTCATTCCAGTGGAAGATGACCTACTCAGTTATATTCTGCAGTAAAGAGTAATTATGGTACAAAATGTCCCATCTTCAGATAGTGCAGCTGGCTCTCAAATTTGTCTGCTTAGGTTTGAACTTGAGCATTTGACCCTTCCAACCTGTTCTACTATTGCAGTTTCTGGGGCCGGTTCTTAAGGCACTCGACAATACAACATGTAAGGCTTCAGCCTGAAATGTTTAGAAGGGTTTTAATTCTTGTACAAAGATTCTTCTGGAGTTACTGGAGCTATGGATGGATGCAAAGGTCTTGCCATGTGGATCAACTTGCAGGAAGAAGGGCCCCAAGATAAATTCAGAGACACTGGGAAAAGAGCAGTCCCAGCTGCTAGAAATCCTGCTAGATCTCAGTTTCAGCCTGGTTTGATTGAGTCCTTGGTTGGATTCAATCTCAATCATTGATGATATTGAGAACTGAATATGTCCTTTCCAATATATTATTGTTTCTCTCTACTCCTGGTCTTGCTATTGGTTTTGGCTGACTGTGGCATGAACCAAAACCAGATTTGTCAGAAGTCAAACCCTGCTGAGCCCTGCTCCTTTCTGTATCATGCAATACCGAATTACCATTTTTATTTTATTTCTACACATTAGAAAATACCTATGTGGGATAGCAACCTGAACAACACTCCTGATGTCTGTGCAAGTTAAGACATCACTAAGGCTTACCCAGCAAGCAGAATGGTGGGTGATTTTTTATGTTTTTTTTTTTAAACAGCATTTATCCAGAAACTGAAAACAAGATTTTTTTTATTATTATTATTTTCTCAGTGCAAAAGGATTACCTTGGCTGTGCGGACACTCTTCCAAGTGGTGGATAATCATCAGGGGCTTCTGGCTGGAAGAGAAGAGCCCTCGTTAGGCACGGGGAGGGGGCGCAGGGGGCTCGGTGAGCGCAGCAGGGCGGGCGGGGGGGTACCTGTGCTTGGCACGGAACAGCGCCTCCTCGTAGGTCTGCGTCCAGATGAGCTGGTCCCCCCAGCCTGCGGGAGGGGTGGGGACACACACACAGCGTTATAGGCAGCGCTGTCCGCGGGTTCGAGTCCTGCCCCTGCCCACCTGTGCCGGGAGAGGCTCGGAACAGCCCCGCTGGCAGCGGGGTTAAATCGGGGCTAGAGGAGGAGAGGGGGCTAGGAAATACTAGAAAAGGTGTTTACAGAGTGAGTCGCAAAAAAAAAATAATCTTTTAGAACAGCTTAGTAGCCAAAGCATTCACATGCTTGCACTTTGTTGGTTTGGGTTTGGGGTTTTTTTCCCCTAATTTGGGTTGGGTTTTTTTGGGTTTTTTTGCTTGTTTGCTTTTTACCTCTGGAGAGCGTCTGAGGCAGTTTCGGCTTAGCAGTGGTCTCCTTTGCGTCCTTCTTGCCCGCATCCTTTGCCAGAGCGCAGGAGACGGCAACAAGCAGCAGGAGCAAGGACACGTAACTCTTCTCCATGGCTGCTCCTGGAATAAAGGAGAGAGAGCCCCCGTCGCTGCGGTGCCCCCCAGGCACCCGGCAGATAAGGACGGGGAGAGCAGCAGGGCAAGGCACAAACATGCGGTGGGGTGAGTCAGGGCTGAAGCGAACCGCCCCAGGCAGGGGCTTGGGGAAGGCGAGGGAAGGTGAGGTTTGCTTAGCAAACTGCCCTCAGGGACCCGGCTGCTTCCCCCTGACCACTGTGGTCCTTCTAGGACGTGTATGTACGTGTTTCCTAGTTTCTCTCTCCTTTTTTTATGTGTCTTGAATATGGTCGGTAAAATAACCGAGTTTTGCCAATTCCAAAAGTACTTGCAAGTCCCAATAATTTCACAATTCTACCTTGATCTTCCAGTGCTTTCATAACCCAGCAGCAGGTGCTGAAAAATTAACTTGCCGCCGCTCTTCCCCCCATTTTGCTGTGGGAGCAACTCAGATGAAGTCGGAATGTTCAGCTGGGATTTACACTGAGCATTAGCATATAGAAACAGCTTTATGGTGTTGTTGAAACTTCCCCTCCTGTCTTCGCCCTTAACAGTATCATCTAATCCTTAAAACAAGCAGGATCTATAATAAAAAGAGTGGGGAGGAGTTGCTGTGTTACACAGTGAGAACTGAGATGGAGTTTGAGAGCAGAGGCAGCACAAAGCAGAGGGTTTTTTCTGAGCCGGACTCTGGAGATGAGACTTGTCTGATGGGAAGCTCCTCAGCATTTCAGCTGGAACGTTTTTTGAAGGGGTAAAAGCACTTTGGCAACACGACTTTATGTTTTCTCATTACATTTCCTCCTAAGAAACTAGAACAAATATAATGGTGACAATAAGAGAATTTAAAGGTATTCTAAAAGCGATGCAGAACATTCAAAAGATTCATAAAAAACCACCCCCAAAACTAATAAAGCAATAGGCTGACAGTTTTTAAAGTTCAGACAATGGAAATTAAACTCTAGGGAAACAGAAGTGTTTTTCTGGGTAGGAACTGCAGGAGGAGACATTAGCTGAATTTCCATCAGTGGTACAGTGCTCTCTGCTGCTGGGCTGGCCAGTGGAGCTCAAACATCCTGACTCACTGTTTCGAGGATATGAAATACAACTTTGCGTCACACTGCCTTTCTGCCATAAGAAAAGTCTCCTTGGCAAGGAAGAAAATTGCATGAAGTTGAATTAAACTCTGTGGATAGTCAGGGTTGCCTCAAGGGTTGTTTTGGCCAGAGCTGGATGGAGGAAGTAATGCTTCAAAAGAAAAAAAAAAGGAAAAAAAAAGATGTATGGGTCAACCAGGAAATTGAAGACCAGGCACATTTTATGCTGTTGTGGAGGCAGAATCCAGAAAGCCAAGACAGAGGAACATTAAACCTGCTCCTTAAAAATTTTGCCTCTGGAAGAATATGTACACTTTCAAAAATGACCCATCCTCTGCTGGTTCTTTTAGCCTGGAAAGCCAACACTTTTCTACACATTTTGCTTCATATCAAGCTGTGCTAGACTGTGCCTGCTTTGCTGCAGTCTTTTCTTTGCACTGATCAGATTCCCCAGCCCAGGTAGCACATGCTCGCAGCTCCCCCAGTACTTTCTGAAGCAGAGCAGCAATGCCTTACCTTGTTTACTCTCCCAGGTGCTTGTCAGAGTGCGAAGGTGTTCCCAGTTAAAATGTGAGTGCTGCTGTTCCTTCTGCCTATTTATGCACCTTCACAACCCAACTCCACCCACAAGATTTGAATTTGAATACTACTTCTAAAGAGCTAAACTTTCAAGTTTTTTCCCCACCAAAACATTCAGAGTTAATTTCATAACTGAATAACATTATAGTTTACTCTCAGACGGTGTATCTAAAGCTCAGAGACCTTTTTGTAAAGTTATGGGATATGTATTGAAAGGTGATTTTAAAAGGTTGGCAAAGATCCAAGTCCAGGTAAGCTGAAGTCAAGACTCCTGAATTGCCTGAAGAGTGATTTGTCTTTTCTTGATTGGTTGGAAATTCAGTATGGATCACTGTTCTTTTAGTCCTTAGAAAAAGTTAAATTGATGACTCAGAACTGTAGATGTTAATTAGATAATTAACTATACACATTATACAGATCTGTGTATACGCGCACAAATAAAAACACATAGAAAAATTGTAATAATACCTAAAAGAAAGTTCATAAAAATCTCCACAGAAATATATTTCGAAGCTATAACAAAAACCTGTGCTCATAAGCAGGGGTATAAATCATAATTTAATTCAAATTCCATGATTATTTAGTTGTGTAGACATTTATTTTTAACTACAACATAAACACCAATCATTTTAGGTTTCAGATACACATATAATACAGTGCAGTGCTCAGGAAAATGGACCTTTTTTGGTGTCTGGAAGGCCATTCCTACTGTTGTGCTGTCTGCAGACGGTCCTTCTACAGGGAGGTCATTGTGATTCTGTCCTCAGTAATATATGTTAAAACTACAGTATGTTCTTCTTGGTGCATGCCTCATATATTTCAGTGAGATCAAAATCACGTGTTCCTGGGCAGTGAGTACTTAACATTACTCAGCTGGGTAGATGAAATCCATCAGATATGGATTCTCCTGTTTAAAATTCACAGTGCTGGCTGCTAACAGCACCCGTTTGTTACAACTAACTATACATAAGAGAACTAAGAGCTTCGGATCACAGTCTGGATTTGGATTTGGGTTTTTTCTTTCATAAATAGTTAGGAAAACAAGATGCAGAAGCAAGATGGAGAACTCAAGGTAAAAAAAAATTATTGCTCTTCCTTACAAATATTCAGTAGTACCATGCTTTGATTAGCTTCTTGGCTTATTAGAAGAGTGAAACTGAAGCTCTCAGGAGCATCAGTCATTTAAACTTTCCTTTCTATATGTTTTGTGATACATGCATGGTTTTCTGATAAAGAAATTAGAGCGTTTTCTTCTTCTTCTCCAGGACTTCTCCCTGAAGATTTAGAGATGTATTTTGTTAGCTTCTATGTTGTCTATCCAAACCACATCCACTCAAGTCTTCTTCCAAAACATATACCAAAGTAAGTTTCCAGGATCCATATTTGGACCACTCACTTTGGGCAGTCAGGTTACACACTTAATCCAACTCCATATAGATGTAGAAGTAAACCTTGTATACCCATTTCTGAAATCTTGGTCTCAGCTCACAAAATTCACAATTGTAATTTAACATGTTCCTGCTCACTGTCTTCTCAGGTCACACCTAAGAGCATTTGGTAGTTTTAAAGCCCATAACAGAAGTTCTAGTTGCTCTCTGGTAATGTGAAATGATAATGGGCAGGTAGGCTCTCACTCACAAACTTTTTTAAAAAATTGAGTTTTGTCTAAAAATGCATCCTCAAAACTAAGCCACATGCACTCCTTGGCTCCAGTCTCAGAAGTACCTCCATTTTGTTTGCACCTTTGCTTTCTCCGGGTTTTGGGGGATGCATTTACCTTAGGCTGTTTCCACATAGCCTTGTTCTGCCTGAAAGAATTGCTTTCTGCAGAAAAATCAGTAATTCAAATACAGCTACTCACAGGGGCTTCCCTGTTAGTTCATACCCAGTGATCTCAATGTAGATAGTTGAACTTGTCTCTAAATTGACCTTGTGCCTTGTTAATGAAGAAAGAGGGGAGCTCAGCCTTTTGCACAGCCCTCTGCTTGGACCTTGAGACTGTACCAGGACACTAACTTAGCTTCTTTTAGGCTACTTTCTCTGTCTTAGTGACCAAATCCTTCAGGAATTGCTCAGAGAGCCTGGAACAAAATAGGACTATCCCAGAAGGTTTTTCCTCTTCTGCTCTGAAGATCTGGTAGACCCCATTACCATTAATATTTAACATCTTTACAAAACTAGACATTGGATTTTTAATACTATTTTGATTGCTCTGGTCTGAGGTGCCTTTGTTCATTAGGTTGTACGGAAATCAGCACAGCTTCAGGTGGTTGAGGTGTTTTGAAGACATTCTCTGAAGCGCTTTGTTTTCCCTTGTGTTTTGTAATACGTAAGTTCTAGAATTCAGCTGTTTCTCCTAATTTCATAATAAACACATGCTTCCAAGTCTTAAGATCTAGTGCTCAGAATAAATATCAAAACTTTACACTGCAGGAATGTGAAGTAATGCAAGAGATGTGTAGTCAGTCCCTAGTATAGCAATACTCTGAGTCAAAGCCAGAAACAGCCAGATCTGGGAATCAGCAAGCTTCCAGTTCTTCTAAAGTAGTAGTATGGGATAAGGTACAGTGACTAAAAGCAGAATAAATGTATTTGAGGACTGGTTGAATTTCTGTTGTCAATGCTTTAACATTGTCAATTAGTAACTTTTTTATCACCCGAAAACTCTTTGGATGAAATTTGACTGAGACTTTCTGGAAACCCTTACAACCCAAAATGACACCTATGAGAGATGCAGGTCCCATTTTATTTCCCTCTTCCCCTGAAATAATTCAAATAATTATGAATATTATAGGTAGGTGCTGTCTGGATTGGGATATGCTGTGATGATCAATGTCCCCAGTCAGGCATGTCAAGACTGTTTCTTTTGTATAATAGTCATTTGTGCTGGCGCGGGTCCCAGACCCCAGATACCCCACTTCTCAGCTTGGTTGTGGCCTGTTAGGCAAGAAAACATTTTTTCTTACACTGGCTCAGGAAGTCTTTATCAATATGTGCAAAAGGAGACCACTACTAAGTGAGAGACTAGGAAGGACTTGGTGTCTTATAAGTGGTCAAAACATTCTCCTGAGAGTTGGGAGACCATAATTCAACCATTTCCCACCTACTTTATTTTCAGTACAAAGTCACATTTCAGTACAGGGCTGGAAACTCAGAAGTTCAGCAGATTTCTGTTCTGAATACTTAGAGCTGGTAACTGGAGTTCAGATAAATATCTGCTAAGAACCTGATGATTTGTCCTGAAGGATGATTTCCCAAAATATGTCGGCCCAACACGTTCCTATTAACTTGCATTACCTATAGTTTATTGGTAAGACTTTTCAAGTTGGCTAGCAGAAGAGATGGTAAGGATTTAAAATATGACATTCTGACCCTTTAATCACTGCTTGCAAAACAAAGGACCAATACATGAGGATTTAGATATCTCTGAAGGCATTCTTCTTTTAGATGTGGATGTGTAATACAAATCACCACCACCTGATATAGGCTGGCATGAAAAATATAGAGCATCCTTTACATAGTTTTAGATAAAGATGTGGGTTTGTCATGTAACCAGTTCTTATACCATACTCTGTTTTGAGCTGTGAAGTACTGGGATGTCTGGAAGGCATTGCTGAATGACACATTTTCAAATCACTAAGTCATTTGAAGACCCATATTATATATACTTGTTCATGTATTGTTTAATGCCCTTTTTCACACAATAAGGAAACTGTCATGGTCTGTTACACCAGAATGTCGAGGTTTTCGGAATATGTGGGACTTAATTGCTCCGTTTCTGTTTGGTAAGAGAAAGCCTGGCAGTATTTAGATTTAACTTTGATATGGTTTGTTCTGTTGCACAGCGAGGCCGTGAATGAGCGAAGAAGAATTCTGTGATGAGGACTGGGAAGCTCTAGGTGTACCATAACCTGTGAAGAAGATTGTTTATCTGGTCTTCTTAGCTGAGTAAGTCAGTTATGATCAGCAAAGCTTCATGCCTGAAATTTTGTATATAAGTTTAAGTAAATATATTTTAATTAATTGAAACAACTGACTGTCTAAAACCAGAAAATTTGCTGTACTCCAAGATTAAAGCCAATGACCCTTCCTCTATCTGAGCAACTGATATTCAATTTTTGGTACTGCTTGAAATCTGTAAGTCAGAAGTTTTCTGTTTTTAATATACTGTAATATATGAGAACGGTGGGAAGACCTTTATGTTTTGGACAGCTTATTTTTGTACTTAGTATCACATGGACAGTTTTTAATGGGCAGTTTTAAATTAACCCCTTTCTGTTAATTACGACCCCTTTATGGCCTGCTTTGGTCCCTGGATAATGATAACTGCTGTATTCTACAGCACCCTCCATCTTCTCCCAAATTCTTGACATTGCCTTGGCTTGTGTATTTGTCACAGTGCAGTTTTAGTCAGTCACAGACTGCACAGTTTTAAGGGACTCCAGTGTTGAGGTTCAGTCACCTTTGTGCAGCAGATATCACAGCTATGGTGTCTCAGACGTTCTATCATGTTCCCTCTGTGTCCACATCATGCTACCATTTTTTCTCCCTCTACTTCAGTCTGAGCTGGATGGAAGTCTTTGCTTGGACAGTTCCAGTTGCCTTGTCAGGGTTAAACCTGGGATTTAGCAGTCTTTTTTCTGAGTTGGATTTCTAAGATCATGAGTATTACCTTTTTTTCTGGGTCTCAGAACTGAGTTGTAAAACCATCCAAATTTAGACTGGGGATAAACCACTCCATGTCTTCACCTTCTTACTTTCTTTTTATTGGTTGTTTCTTTGTTGTTGTTTGTTTGTTTGTTTGTCTTTGTTGTTGTTTGAGTTCTTTGGGGGAGGGTAGGAAATTTTTTTTCTATTCTCCCATCCTGTCCCCTAGAGTGCAGTACTCTAAATTGCTGTCCAATGAAACAACTGACCTCCTCTACTAAAATTCAAGAATTGGGCTGATTGTCTAATTTGTTGAGGAGGATGAGGGACTATATAATAGCAGCCTGCAACTACTGGAGTGGGTGCTACAAAGATGAAGGATTCAAACTCTCCCACCAGTTTGAGGACCGTGAGCTGTGGCTTGGGAGGTTCACAGTGCACATCAATAAAATCATCTTCATGAGGAAGATAGGGTAACACTGGCACAAGTTACCAAGAGAGTAGCTGGCACAAGAGAGGTGGGAGGACAACTCTGCTGTCAGCTTTAAAAGAGCTGTTTCATCAAAGTTTGATTATTAATGCCATTATTGAGTGGTCATGTAGGGGGATGGGACTGGAAAGAGTACCATCATCCTGCCTGACCTTCAGCTGTTTATAATGTGAGCTTTGAAATAACACAGCAGCCTGGTCCAGCTGGTTCATGCTGTGAGGGAGTTCCTAATGCAGAAGGCTGAATGTACTTCTGAGGATTTCTCACAACAATCCTCGTCTGCAAATATTGACACAATGTGGCCCCTTTTGTTACACAGTATCCTAATGACGTGTTATAGACCACTGGTTTGTCTTCCCACTGCTTAAAGTCATTCTATTCCAGAATGCCTAAAACTCATATTTTCTTTAGTTTTTTTTTATTTTTAGGTTGCTCTGCTATGCTTATATCCTGGCTCTTAAAATAATCACTTATTTGCCTATTTGACAGAAATGTTAGGGACATACTTTAAAAGTTCTTAACCAAGATCCCCTTCAGAAATCCCCACAGAGCTACAAATGCTGACGTAGTCCCAAAACAGACCTTTTGCTGAGTTTTCAATGTTCCTCCTGCCTAAACACTGCTTTTACTGCAAAAATAGTCCATCCCACGGGGATGAGAATCTTTCCTTCTATTTCTTTGAAATGTAACATTTACTGTTAATAATCTCTTGGTATGTGTTACCTGTAAACTACCTGAGTTTCTTGCTAAAGAATGTGTTTGTGAAGAACAGGAGCACAGGAGCAGGATCAGTGATGGTGGCTTCTCAAAGACCATCTTTCTTGAATGAACCGAGCTGTTTTCTGAGTAAGGGAACATACAATGACCTTGCATGAGAGAAGATACATCTCCATAACATCCCTATGGGAAAACCAGTAAAGTATGGACTAAGTAAAAAGAGTGACATGGACTGCCAGGGTTGTAGTTGGCAACACACAAGCTGGATGCCAGTTCAGTGGTGTACTGCAGTGGTCAATACTGGGGCCAATATTATTTAACATCTTTGTTAATGGATGGAAGGAATGCATCCTCAGCAAGTCTGCAGATGGCACAAAGGTAGTAGAAGTGGCTGATAAATCCCAGATGGTTGTGATACCATGCAGAGGCACCTTGACAGCTCAGAGAAATGAACCCCATACATTTCAACAAAGGGCAATGCAAAGACCTGCATCTGAGAAGGCACCAATACATGCTGGGGTTCAACCAGAGGGAAAGCAGCTTAGCAAAAAATGACCTGGGATTCCTGGTGGACATCAGACAGTAGCATGCCTTTTTGGTAAGGCAACCAACAGTACCCTAGGCCTGCATTTGGCAAGGCATTGGCAGCAGGACAAAGAAAGTGAGGCCACATCCAGAGTGCTGGGTCCAGTTCTGAATAAGTTGATATGGACATAGTGGAGCAAGTACAGCAAAGGAGTTCAAAGATGGTAAAAAGATGGAGCACCTGTCATTTGAGGAGAGACTGGGAGAGCTGGGACTGTTCAGCCTGCAGGAGAGATGGCTCAGGAGGATCTCACCAATGTGTAAAAACAGCTGATGTGTGGAACTCCTTGTCCAGAGAAGGACAACAGAGATGATCAGAGAGCCTGAATATGTCTTCAACAGGCTGAGAGTGGTGAGGTTGTTTGGTATGGAGAAGGCTCGAGACCTTATAGCATTTACCAGTACTTAAAGGGGGCCTACAAGAAAAAAGGAGAGGGACAATTTACAAGGCCATGTAGTGATAGGACAAGGGGGAATGGCTTTAAACTGAATTAAAGCAAGTTTAGATTACATATTAGAAAGAAATCCTTTACTGTGAGGGTGGTTAGGCTAAGGAACGGGTTGCCCGGAGAAGTTGTAGATGCCTCATCCCTGGAACTGTTCAAGTTGAGGTTAGTTGGGGCTTTGAGCAACCTGGTCTAGTGGAAGGTGTCCCTGCCCATGGCAGGAAGGTTAGAACTACATGATCTTTAAGGTCCCTTCCAACCCAAACCATTCTATGATTTTTTGAATCTAAGTAAAGAAGGCAAAGCCAGACTCTCCTCTGACATCAAGTGACAGGACAGGAGTCAATGAGCCCAAACTGATTTTTGGGAAATTACATGCAAATGTGAAGGAGATTTTTTTTTTTCCTTTTGTAATGTGAGGATGATTGAAGACTGGAACAGGTTGTCCAGAAAATTTGTGGAATCTCCATTTTGAGTATATTCAACACTCAATGGTGTACAGCCCCGAGCAATCTGCTGTAGGTGACCCCGCTTTGAGCAGGGGTCTTGGACAATGCAGTCTCTAGAGGTGCCTTCAAAATGCAAAAATTCTGTGTTTTTGTGTCTTCACACATGCAGTATATATGAAAGAAAGTTTAAATAGTAAAAAAGTGAAAGGTGAACTTATAATTGAACTCACACATAACCCACTCTCAGCTACAGCTGACCTGTTGCCCAGTATAAGCTAAATTAATGGAAAGATGCCATACTGTATTCACAATTTAGGATATTATTGCTGCAACAGTAATGAATGGTTATTAACTTTTCCCCATGAGGTGTTCATGTTTCACCACTGTGTGAGTCTTACACTGTACAAATACAGTTGTAATATCCCTATCAGGATAGCTAGTTGGCTGTTCAAGCCAATTAGAGTGACTTAAGGCAACGTGTACTTAAAGTCTTGTTTAAACCTTATGGCCTGGTAATGGTAAGCACACTCCCGCAGGTGGTGACACTAAATAAGCAGTATCAGTCACAGTGAGCTGATAGAGGATGGGTGTTCCTATTCTCTTGCTGGCACAGCTCCAGCTGGTGGCTTGATGATAACATGGCTCTATTTCAGCATTCAAATGCACAATGCTCATTTGAAATTATTCTTATTTTTGTTTGGTTTTGTTTGGTTTGGTTTTTTTTGTTGTTGTTTGGTTTTGTTTGTGTTTGGGTTTTTTTTTTCCTAACTGGTGTAAGCCACACTTTCGCAGATCTTGGGAAGTGCCTAGTTTATAGTGGTCCAAAGGCTGAGATAAGTTCCAGCATAGAGGCTCAGAAGCTGAAACAGAGCAGCCATACCTCATTTGCCCTCCTGCTCCATAAGGTCATTCCAGCAGCTGTGAGAATGACCAAAATAGAAGTGAGCTTAGGCAATGTAGTCTTTTTACATCCAGCTGTTCCCTGGATCTAGCTGTATCATTTGGAGATTCCTTGGGAGGCAGTGAAAATTCCCATATAGTCAGGGTGGCTTAATGTAAAAAAAAAAAAAAAAGTGGAAATAGAGGGGCATGGGAATGTGATCTGAGAGTAGACCAGTTAAAACTTCATCAGGAACCATACAAAAGTAAAAATGCACATACTAGAGTTGCTGTATCAATTGTCTGCTAGGAGCCATCTCTGCTTTTAACACATCTGAATGAGAAGAAGAAATAAGGTGCAATTTCTTGTTTTCTGTTGAAAGATCTGTAGCTAGCCTGCTTTGGCTAGCTAAGTTTTCAGAGTTGAAAGTGTCGAGCCATTACGAACATCAGCAGGTTGAGGTTCCTGCACTCCTGTTTCATATCGTGCAGCTGCTGGAGCTGCAGACCAAACAGGCTGCAGGCAGAAAGCTGCCTGCAACCGGCAGCCTCCTACATTCTGCAGGTGTTGCTGGGCAGAAATAACCAGGGACCAATTGGTAGCACCCACCTGCTTTCTGGCATGGGTGGAGGGGACATAAACCAGCAGCACAGGAATGGGGGAAGTGCCTGTCTTTGCTTGGCTAATTGTGAAGGTCTGATGTCTGCTACTTTGGTGGGTTGGCTAGCAGTGCTGAATCCAAGTTGCTAATTCAGTACAAAGTGCTGCTCCCTCCATTGACTCAAAGTTTTAAATGTCAGCTATCTTATCAAAAAGTTAAAAAGCAAACTGGAGGTAATGAATTGCAGTCAGGTAAGATGATGTCAGTTACTTGGAGAGAAGCAATTATTCAGTGCTATACTCATGTGGGTGCCCTATGACAAAAGACCACAGGCATGGAAGCCTGTAAGAATTCTTATTATTTTCATTTGAGGTTTATATGATAGGTGGTACTTTCATCTGGTTCAAATGATGATTAAATAATAAGTTGTAAACATCTCGTAGGCTCCATCATCTGTTCTAGCTTCTTATATTTTCTATTTTAAAATCTTAAAAAACTAAAAATGATTTTCACTTTTGGATGAGCTTCATGTAGACCCTTGAATGTTGCAAATGTCACACTTGTGTTTGTGCAAAGCTGTTCTCTATGGTTAGGAGTTGGAACCTTTGGCATGATCTCCTGTAAAATCTTTCTTTTTTCTACTCTTTTAGAAGATACTGAGTCTATGGGTCCAACTAAGGTTGCCTTCATTGTTTTAAGAGGTGCTCGATATACTCAGGTTTCTTTTTTCCATTGACCAATAAGATTGTCACACCTGTATTTCCTTGCAAACTTCCTGGTTGATGTGTGCAATAGTCAGCATCTAGTTTGCTTGACTTTGTCTCTCATGTAGCTGCTATGCAGAGTCAGTCCTGCTTTCTGCTCTTAATTGTCCTGGCTCAGCCCAGAAAATAAATAACATTCTTATAACTGAGTAGTTAAAGAGGAGGGATCATAAAAGCCTAAGAATTGATGTAAGCAGTAGCAAGCTGCATCTTGAACTATGAGACCATCCTTTTGGTGACTGACATTGCTATGTCAATGAAACTTAAGCATGAATGCACCATAACAATAAGAGTTTTCCAACTGTCTCTTTGAGGCAGTCAGATTGGTTTTGAAATAAAACCACCCCATTTTTTCTGTTAGATACAGAACACGTAGCAGTATAAAACTCCTAATGTGAGTAGCTCTACCTTTTAACTATTTCAGTTGCAGGCTGTAAGAGTTTCTGGGAGCTGCCACATTGAACCTATCTGAATGAGCCTGGCCTGCTAGAGCCTGTGGTGTGAAAATGTCTTGGACTGTACGTGTTGTGAGGCGCTGCAGTGAAGTCAGTGGGCCCTTTGTTCCATGTGTATTTGTCTAGCAGAGCCTGGGTCTACATTACTCACAGTCTTTTTAATTCCTTTGGATGTGGAAAATGGGGGGAAAAAGAGTTTAATTTAACAAATCTTTTCCAGATAACTGACATACACCTTGGAAGACTAAAGATACTCAAAGGGACACATGGTGTGATTCTTGGGGGTGTCCTGTTCAGGGCCAGGCGTTCGACTTTGATGACCCTTGTGGGTCCCGTCCAACTCAGACTATTTTATGTTAATGTCAAAGATTAAAGATGTTAATTTAAGGGGAAAAGTGTTAAATTCACAGAAGTCTGGGGAAAATGAAACCAGTGTTTTGTGTTTACAGGTAATTTAAATTGAAAACATAATTATTCCAGCGGTATTATTTTTACTGCACAAGTGTGAGGATTTCTTTCTGTCACTAAGGTTGCTCATGTAAAGGATAATGACTCCTTTTGCTCTGCAGCACCTGACTCTGTTAGCAAAGTGAATCTGTTAGCAGGGACCCCACCAGGGAAGTCACCAGTTTTGTCTTCATGAGAGCACACCGTGTTGCCATATTTCTTTCCTGTTACCTGTTTGGTGAGCAAACAATCCTTCTGTGAGTTCATCCAGTGATCCGGTTCACAGTAAGCAGAGAGGCTTAAGCCTTGAACTTCTATATCCAACTATATGTTGTGTCAGTCTTACTGCATTTTCTAAAAAATTTAGATGAAAACCAAGCTCTGTTCTTGACCTCTTGTCAAAGGATCATTTTTATTTTTTTTTGGTACAGGAATGTGGTGGTCTATTAGGGCACTTGAGCCTGAAAACATCTCAACTTTTACAGGTCAGCCTTGTCAAGTGGTTCTCAAACTGAACACCCTTTGTTTTTTCTGGCTACATCAGCTGGTGTGATAAATTCAATATTCCTTGCAAGCTGGTTTATATAGAAACCAACCTTTCTTGGTAAAACGCTTTTGTTCAAGTGGAAGGTACATCATGGTGGGAGCTGAATTCTCTAGAGCCTTCTAGCGAGTTGCAGGACAATGCTCCTCTCCAGTTTGCTTGGTTTCACTGAATTCTGCCTGGTAAGTGTGTTTCACCCAGGATAATTCTCAGAGCTGGTGAGCAGGAATCTGTAATAGCAGCAGGCCTGGGTGTTGGTTCTCTGCTCTGTGGTACCTTAGGAATTTGGGAGTGGCTTTGTTTAATTGATAATCAAAAAATTCTACTTGCTGCCTTTAGTTTGATTATGGAAGTGGAGAGAGAGCCTACCTGTGGCTTAAAAGAGTAATGAGATTTAAATATTATGGCAGATAAATGGCAAAGACTTTATCTTGAGGGAAGATACTCCTTTTCCTTTCTCTGTGTGTATTCTATGCATTCTGAACGTGCTGGAGAGGGCATCCTAATGCAGGAATGCAGTTCTTAGTCAGTAGATTTGAGGCAGCTAAAAGTCAGTGCTGGGTTTACTGTGCTGGTTAAACAATAGCTTGCAGCTAAGTTGTACCGAGAGTATTACTGCAATTCTTCTAACAGGAAGTGAATCGGATATAAAACTAAGTGCAAATAAAAGCTCCACCCTACAGTTTTGGGGGTTTTCTTATATTATTCTATGCTTTTAACATTTTGTTACTCCTCAGTTCAAACTAAGTCCTGAATTTAGCAAAGATACTAATGATAGACCCAGCAACATCTTTCCCCAATAGCTATAGCTGCCAGTGTTAATATTTTGTAAAATAAATGCATATTTTGAAGCTGTAATATTAATACTAGTTCTTTGTTTTAATGAAGGTACCCTTGCCCTTTGTTTATTCATTGGTTCTGCACCATGCAACTTCAAAATAACAGTGGAGTCAGATTCAGGNGATTTAGAGAAGCTTTTTGAAAGGGGAGATCCAGACTTATTTATTGTCAACCAAACACTTTAATAAAAAAAAATCCTCATTTTACTCATAAAAAAGCTTTGTGCTACTTACCTCACAGTACAGAGATTTGGGTTGAAGCATGACAACTTTACAGTGGTATCATGAAAGTGTTTTGGGGAATACTGATGTTTTTGTGCCTAATTTTTGCGTGCTTGATCAAAGACAGGGGCTTTTGCTGTGTCAAATTGCCATTTTGGATTAAAAAAATGGGTATGAAAAGTAGGATTTTTTCCAACATTTCTTATTAAAGAAATAAAAATTGTTTATAAAAAGTATGTATTTTGGCTTCACATTGCAAAATGAGATTGTGTTGCAGAGAATTGCCTGTGCTGCCTCTGCTTCTGTAGATCCAGTAAGAGCTGGGAGTGTGAAGAATTCTTAAAGTGAAAGCATGAAACAGTTACAGTCTATGTTTTAGAAGGGATTTAACCAGTTGAACAGTCTAGTGAGAAGTTGGTTAGATGAAATAGGTTAAGTAATAATTAGAAGGTGGGGTAAAACATGATGTTTGTAGTTTTCCACAGGAGTCTCCCACTCTTGGTAGAAAACCAGATAGCAGAATTCTGCCTTGTGGAGTAAAAGGAAAAATTTAAGTGCTCCTTCAAGGATAGTGAGGCTTTTGAAAATGTTAGAGCAGGAGATTAAAATTTTTGAAATTGTTATTCTTTCAACTTATAACACCAGGACAAAATATCACTGAAATTTGAGCAATTTTGGACTCAAGACTTGGATCCACAACCCAGTTTTGTATTTTGTGCCTACTATTACTGAATTTACTCGTGACTCTCTACTAAGTCACACTCATGTTCCTGTTCATTAGAAACACTCTGTTAAACAAGGATTAGTTGTTTAGCACTGCACAATGACTACAGCTTTTACCTTTCACAAGGAGTTTGTTTTGAACATGAACCTGGACCATTCTAGAGTTCTTGTGGGGCATCTCAATATGACATCTAAACCTTGAGTCTAGTTTTTCTTAGTACCTCTACCATTTATGTCTCCAAAGAGAAAATCAAATAGCCAACAACTGTAAACCTGTAAAATTGTTCATATAGATCAATTCACTTATAAAACTGTTACTATTATAATAACAAAAAGAGAAGTAATATAAATAGACATATGAGAGCACAGGGTGCTTGCGAGGTTGATGGTATCCCCTATGCCAGAGCTGCCAGAGCAGAGTGATGTAAGTACCCACAGCAGTGAAGGAAATGGCAGGTCACAGCATAGCTGCATGAATGTTTGGAAAAGCTTCTCCTTTTGAGTGGTAAATCTTGGCTTATCTGATATAATACAGTTTGATACTTTCATCTCCAAAGGAGTAAAATTGGCCTGTGCACCACTGGGATTATTTGGGAGACAGAAGTGATCATACCATCATTTTGACAGATTGGATGCACCAGGCTCATCATTATAGGTGATCTGCTGACTGCTTAGTCAGCTGCCTTAATTTCTACACTGTCCCTTTCTGTCAGTCACTGGAGAACTTCCCCTTTCTTGGGTGAGCTCTGCTATATTGCTGAGTAGCCCTTCCTTTGCCAGGACTATACGAAGGGTTTCACTTCTGCCAGACATGGTTTTAAGGTTAAGCTGTCTAAGGTACAGCTTGTGTGCCATGTGTCAACGCTCAGTTATGTCCTGGTTCCTGTCCAGTTCCGGGACTGGCTTTGAACTGAGGCACCAGCTTAGTGTGAGATCTCAGACTGATCCCTGAGTGACCTGTGGGCATGATAATGCATGTGATTATAACTCCTGTTTTCAAAACAACATGGCAGGGCAACTTTTTTGTTACCTGACTCAAGTTTTCTTATTTAATTCCTTAATTTTGCATTTTCCCCAATTATATGGATGTTGAGATTTAATAATCTTTGAAACGCTGTCCCTGCCGCTCAGAATGTGGAAATATAACTCAATATAATGCACAGGGTGGAGCAGGCATGTGTTCAGGCATCCTGAACAGGATATGCTGGCAGAAGTGTCCTGGAACTACCTTCCTCTTAATTCCTGCATTTAGCTCACTTGCAAAGCTAATTGGATATAGTTTCTTCATGTAAGCAGTAGCTTGACTTGCATTTCTTCTTTGTTTAATGACTAATCTCTTCCAATCTATATATGTTTAATCAGGAGATGACCTAGGTCAGATAATAGATCTGCTGCAAATGCTGTTCTACTTGCAGCATGTTGGGCTAAGCAATAGCAAATCCGTTGAGAATTCTTGTAATGCAAATCCCTTTAAAATCACTTTTACTGATGGAGAGAAGACGTGTCAGATTGTGAATGGCTGCCTCCCTTTTCCTTACTGACTTGATGTTTTCAAGAACAGTTTCAGGGATTAAATATACCTATGCTATATTTATCCATGACAGTTTCCATTTCTCAAGCTGCTGCTAATTTAAGAACTTCCTTTAGGATTAAGCAATTATTTATAGGTTGGTGAGTTTTAAATAATTTGTCCTAGGTCTCAGACTTACCCTAAATCTTGTGTACTTTCATTCATGTTCTTTCCTGTTTCTATAAATACAAATCTCCATATATCATTCAAATCTGATCTACAAATTTCAAATTGCTGTCTGTCTGTCAAATCTACATTTTTAAGACTTTTGTCAATGTATGACTATATACATGTAGCCTCCAAAACGGACAAGGGATCTTGCTGAAGCAGTGATACAGAAGGCCTCTTTTACAGTTAGTATTTGAGAACAGGAAGCAAGCTTTTTTGCATGGCTATTTTAAACATTTGATATCCATTAAGACCACTGCTTGCTGTTGCAAAATTGAAAAGCCCCATGTACTTTTCTGCTTGTTATATGAAGAGTGACATCAAGAGTATCCATCAGAGGGTCTTTCCATCACGGTCAACAGGCAACCCTGCTCCTTTAAAGGTGAATCTATTCCAAACCAGTAAGTCATGCCTGGAAATGGGGACTGTCAAGCCGGATGAATCTGCCCATTGACAAAGGACATACTGTCTTGTTACAATGCCTAGCGTGATGTCCATGACGTGGTTGGTGCTCTGTGAGATCACTGCTTCTCTGGTGAAGGAGAGAGTGGGGGGTGAGCTCTGCCAGCCCAGGCTGAGGAGTGCCTCAGTGCTGGCTCTCATTGTATTCCTGTGAGGAGCTCAGAAATGAGACACTAAACAACTGCACTAAGCTGCTGCACTGGAGAGTATCAGAAAGTTTTTCATGCGGTAGCCTGTTTATCAAAGCCCCTAAATAGACCTATGTGGAGGAATGGCTATCATTCTGATCCAAGCTATTTGTTTCCTTCTTGCCTGATTACTGAAGATTAATATTCTGCCTTCTTGCCCCCTGTAATACTCTGGGCTTGAAGTAGTATAGTAAACAGCATATCCTATCGAATAAAGTGGTAGGGAATGATTCTTGAGTGCTTGATCATTCTTGTCATACTGTTTGACCACTCTTTTTGTGTTGTAAATGTGCAGTAAGACCTTTGATCCCTGAGCTGGTCACATTAAGTTCACTGCTCAGAGTGAGGCCCTGCTGTGTATTCAGTGAAGTTTTTGTATCTGTGGAAAAGCATTAAGGGACCCAGACTGCTTTGTGCGAACCAACCAGGGAGCATAGATGTGTTCTGAAAATTAAGTTTAAGCTGTGCCTCTGCAGAGGGAGTGGCATCGCTGTGCAGGCTGGCTGCTGCTGCTGCAGCTCAACACGGCTTTGCCTTGCCCTGCCCTGTTTGCCTAGCTGGGTGGATGCTGGAGACAAGGGGAAAGGGTATAGGAGCTTCGGCTGGTTTGTCTGCCAAGCACAGGATCCTCAGTGAAACACAGGAGTCATCATGCGGTACAAAGGGGAGAAACCTCCCCGTGCTTTCTGTGACAAAAAGCAGGGTGTGATGGTCACTGACAGCTCTTCCTGGCTGGATGCACCTCTGCAATGACGGAGGAAGTGAAGAATCAGCTTGGTGATACACATGCTCATGGTGTGAACTTCCTGTAACGTAGGAAAGGATGCTGTTATCTCCCACAAACCCTCTGGGAACAATTGCAACCACTCCTTACATGAGTAACCTTGAGCGACTGCTTAGTGGAGTCCACAGTGAATAGCTGCATTGTGAGGGGTTTGGCTCACTTCTGTTCTTCCAGCTGTTTCAGAAAGAAGGATCTCTAAACACAGATAAATAGAATCAGTAATATAATAAACCAGACAATGACGAAGAAGTGTTGAGCAACAATCAAAACTCTATGCAGGGACTGGAAGTTTGCTGTCATGGATGCAAGCCCATTTCTGGGTTATTTTAATTGTGCAGCTGACTTTATAATTCAGAAAATGGCGAAGTGCTGTTTTAGTGAAACAAACCCTATCATACTTATTGTTTTACCTAGAAATATATGTGTTAGTTAAAGCAGTTTGATTGTGAAAATTCCTTTGACTTATGAATATTACTTAGATTATGTGCTTTGATGATAAAATAATTTTCTAGTCACTTCTGAGAGAAATCAGCTGCAGAAGTATTTCCTTATTTATACCCTTGCTGTAGAAGCTGTCACTCTTGCCTTTGATTCATTTACCAGCTCAGTTAATCCAGCTGATCTTCCTTTCGATGTGCCTGTAATTCCTTTTCTTTGTTGTCCTGGGAAGGACCAAGACATAAGCACAACCTGGCTATGTAAGGAAGCTGCATGATCCGGTGATACGAGAGAGAGAGCAATGTGTAATCACTGTAAATAGGGAGGCCAGATTCCTGAGCTCCTTCCCTAACAAATCCATGCTGGAAAATGGCAGCATAAAATAACTCAGACCAGCGTCTTTGATGCAGAGGATTCATTTTTTTTACTTCCCAGGTGTAGACTGCATGGAGCAAAGAACCTATAAAGGCACATTTTGCACTGTTGTCCTTTACTACCCATCATAATTTTTATCCCTGTCACTCCACCCTTCGTTGAGTAGGGCAAGACTATATGTTACAGTATTTGTTTTAAATACCTGTCAGTGATGACCCTCCCATCCCTGGGCAGCCACTGACAGCTGGCTCATCTTTCTCTCCTAGAGAAAAACAGCCTTAAGGCTTTAGTTCCTGGCTTCGTTCTGGCTCAAGTTCAGGAAAATATAACAAGATATACAGAGGAATTTTTCAGTGAATAGCTTATCCTTTCTTTTTCTGTTGTCCAAATTCAGTCTTACTTTTGACATTGCTTCCTTTCAAGGCTTTCGTCTTCAATCAAGGGAGGATAAAAATTTTGTGCAGACAAGGTAATAATGACCAGGGGAATTGAGATGCATGTGTTCTTTTTAAAAACAAATTAAAAAATTTATCACTGTCATGTTCCTTAGTATGAAATGTTTTGCAGTAAATTAACCTGTGGTTTAGCAGCATGGGTTGCTAAATTGTCACACCCAACTATACTCTCGCTGTCTTATCCAGATAGTTAGTTGAAATATACTGCATGGACCTAAAATTCTTCTTTGTAAGTGGCTTTGTCAACATGAAAAATTAAAAACACAGTAGTAGGAAGAGAACATGTTTTTCAAGTTTAATGTGTAGAATGGCTGCACTTATGTTAATCGCTTATACAAGTTACCAGTTATTTTCATCAATCTGAGACAAAAATTAACAAAGAAATCTATACTTTCATTCAACTTCTACTTTTGCCGAGCATTGTGACTTCAGCTGTGGAAAAACTGTCCTTTTTCTATTAAACAAGCTAATTTTTATCTTCTGTTTTACTCTGATTTCACAAAGTCTAGCTTATATAGGAGATGAATTTGCAAATTTCCTGTAATCATTGCATAGTAATTGCTTTGGTAACTATGTGGATAATTAGAACTATGTTTTCTTGCCTGAAGAGGTGTGCGGAGGAGTGATTAAAGCTAACATATACCAGGAGGAGGCAGCCTTTCTATGTCAAGCTTTTTATAAAGGGATTATAACCACTCTGGCAATTTAACTGCAGAAACACTTGATAATATAATATAGTAAGTTTATATACTTCTTACAGGTAATAAAATTAGTCATTAAAAATACTGCCACCCTTTAAAGAAGAGACAGTATGTTACAAGTATGTACTTAAACTGCATGAAAGGACTTGATGTGCAAGTAAATCACACAGAGAGTGACAGGTCTTCATGGTGCTTGTGCACACCCACCTTCAGGTAAAAATGGGGAATTCAGGAATCTGTTCTAATCCAAGCACTTCGTGTTAACAGGTACTCTGATTTTACAGTAATACTGCCAACATAAGAGAAAACTGGTAAGGAAACTTCAAGACTTGGTTGGAAACTAGCTGCACACTGAAGACCAAGGCTCTGCTCTGAGGCAATTGTACTCTAAATAGAAGTTAGCTTTATATTTGGTAGATACGGTGCCAACCCTTCACTCCTCCTGCAGCCTGCCTTGGACTGTAGTGGATACTCTGCCTTCAAAACATAAGCCTCTCCCCTTCATTTGGACAAGGCCAACTAGCATTTAGCTACTTGTTAAACTTCAGATAAGGATTGTGATGATTGTTCAATCATGTGTAAAAATGAAGCAAGAAGAACAATAATAGCAGCTACCATCATCGAGGTAAAGCCAGTATTGTCTACTAGGAGAAGTGCATTTTACTTGTGCATTAATCGCTGACCTGAATTACCAGGTGAGGGCTATAATGGCCAGAAAGGGGAAATGTGTTCATGTCAGCAGTAAGTGCTGCTGTGAGGGCCAAGTTCTGGTCCCTCTGCCTCCTGCCATGGAATCATAGAATGGGTTGGGTTGGAGAGGACTTTAAAGATCATCTAGTTCCAAGCCCCCTGCCATGGACAGGGACATCTTCCACTAGACCAGGCTTCTCAGGGCCCCATCCAACCTGGCCTTGAGCACTTCCACTGGAGTCCTAGTAAGCCCAGCAACTGCACACAGACCTCTAATTCCTCCTGTTTGTTCCCCATGCCATGTGTGTCAGTGGAAAGGCAGTTTCAGAGAGGCACTCAATTGTGCTGGTTACCTACAAAAGGCATGGAAGCCATAATCATGCCACCTGTCCTCCCCCCTGTCCTGATCCCTGTATCAAGATGAAAAGCTATCTACACTTCCATAAATGAAATACCCTTAGAAGTACACTTTTTATTCCAGATTTTGCAAGTGCATCTGAAATTGTGCATAGAAATAGACGAGTTTTTTATTTTTCCCTGCACTGTTTTAAATTATAATATTTACTTTCATGGGAGATTTTACTTAGTTTTCAACTTTGATGTTTCAAAATGTGGATATCAGCCTGACATCTTTTTGGCAACTTGCCCCTCTAGTCCCTATGTAGTTTGAATATTTCCATGATTTATCAGCATATTGCCACAAATGTATTGAGACTACAAAACTGAAATATACACATCGTGTAATGCCAGAGTATTTATTGGCACTGACAATACTTGCTGTTGTCAAACTTGGAACCACAGTTCCTTCTTTAAATGAATTTTAACTTTACCTGGACACCTGATAGCTACTAAAAAATCTCTGCCACTCTAGCACTCTGCAATTACATTTGCCACAAATATTTTGGGAATTTACTCCTTCTCAAAGCTATTGTTACCACTGGTTTTATGGCTCAGCAGGCTGTGTTATGAAACTATATAGCAGGAAGAATTTTCTTTAGCTTTCTTGGTGAGTCATCCTCTCTCTCAAAGGACACGTATCCTTTGATTTATTTCAGTGCAGGAAGGAAAGGCTTTAAGGTTTATGCGTTGGTTACAAAATTGTGGATGCTGTCTTTCATTTGTCTTAGCACAATGGCTTTTCCCTCTTAATTTCAAGAATTCGGATGACTACTAGAACACATTTCACAGTCAGGAAGAGGCAGTGCTAATTAATTTCTACTAATTTTAATTCATATTAGCTGATAAATGCACCTTCAGTTCCTTGTCCTGCTGCATGCTTTCTGTGTGATCTTAACCTGCCTATGTTTTAGTTCCTTCTGTATAAAAATATGGAAAGCTAAGCATCCTTAGGTCCTGCAACTCTCTGTAGAGTAAATAACCAAAGGAGCTGTCAATCTCTTTAATGCTACTTCCATATCAGGGGGAACCTTCAGGCAGCACACCTGCCAGTGGATACAGCTTCACCTAGTGCTTAAGATGTTTGGTCTTTTGTGCTCCAGAAATGCCCTATAGCTGTACCTAAGGCTGTACAAGCTCAGCTCACCATCTGTGTCATCAACACATTTGGTCAGGAAGGGCAGCCTCAAGGTATCCCCCGTGGTCATGGTCGATGCTGTCAATAGAGTGGATACAACATAAACACTTAAGATGGGTTCACATTTGCACTGTTGCCTTCTAGAAATAGCATATGAAATAGCACTTACTAATTTAAAATTCTCGGTGAGATATTAACAAAGATGATTCTTGGCTTTTATAAACAACAACCAAACAAACACTAAAGGTTTCTTTCGCTTGAAGAGATTTGTTCCACATCCCATATCTGTAGTCCAAGAATGCAGGACAGCCCATAATATGGTTTCACTGGAGTATGACTCCCTGTGTACTAATTTGTTTGGCTGGTAAATAAGAAAGGGCGTTTTTCCAAGGAAGGAAAGATTGAGTCTGCAGGCCTAGGGTAAATGCTGCTCTGAATCTTTGAATTCCCATTTGGGAATTCATTGTGGGATTTAGGAATTTTTGTCTTTTCCCTGTCAAGGTTGAGAGTATACAAATTAATGAGAAACAATCCACTGAGGCCATGAGGGAATATTTTTTTCAATTAGGGCAAGAATGCTTCTCAGTGGCAATGTATATGTGAAAATATTTGGTAACAGCAACATCTATTGGATGTGGAATTGTCTTTCAAGTGAAGCAGTGCAGGCCTTGGAGATACAAGCTCTTGTTCTGCTCTTACTCTGTCACAAATGCTCAAGAGCTGTGTAAAATCACAGACACACCTGCTTGTAGGCTTGAAGCAAAAAAAAAGCACTTTAGCAGAGCAAGGCTCCAGTTCTTTTTGTCCTGTACAAAAATCTTCGCCTTGGGGGATGTAGTTTCTTCTCCAGGCAGTCCCTGTCCTCTTTCCCTGTATGTGAACAAAAGCAATGAAGCCACTGGTTTGTATATATCCATGAACGTGTTTCTCTGCAGCTGGCTGAAGGCTGAATAGTAGGGTAGGTTCATGTGTACCAACCTTTTACTGTCACCTGGGGACATGTAGCCAAGGTGTGCGAAGTAATAACGAGTGATACCTCAGAAAGGTAACAGAAGACACAGTAGGTCTTTTTGAAGTACTGTTAGGCTCTTTCCTGAAGCAGTAACCAGGTCTGACCGCCAAAATGCCCCATGATGAGTGATGTCACATGAAAAACCTTGAAAAATTGTTGCACCTTTTCTCATTCTCACAAGTCGTACTTAGACATGTACAAAGGGTGACTTGATGAACGCCTGCTTAAGAACAGCTAGAGTCAGAATTTTAGGGAAATTTCAAAATGTAGTGGTTGACATGGCAGCAAGAGCTAAAGGATGACTGCTGTATTTGGGATCTTTCTTGTTATGCAAATATAGGAGAAGCTGCTGTTTTTGTGTGTCTTCTCTTATTCTAAAGAGATTGGCAAATATCTGATACTGCTAAGAGAAAACAGTCTGCTGAAATAGATTCTCTTTCACTGACTCGTGGGTCAGTTACTTTACAATATGTGGTAGCAACCAAGGATGGCAAGCAATGACTGGTGCGAGAACCTTGAACATCAAGGAAAAGGAATAAATATACGGACTGCAAATTCTGTAGATTGATGAAAAAGCAAATATTCCTCCCCTTCTGATTGGTGGTTTTGGGCTTTTTAATTGCCATAGACACTATTTATTTCCACCTGAATCATACTGCACATCCATTTGAACAAAGGAACAAACAAAAGGAAGCAAATCACTGACTTGGCTGATCCTGTGGAGGACACCTCAGCATTTGGAAATTTCTCTGTGCCAGCCACTGGCAGGAACACATGTAGTATATGAAACAAGGCAAATTGTATCAGTCTTATTCTGCAAGATCAAGTTACTTGTACATTTTAAGTGCTGAGGTGTCCCACAGTCTCTCACCTCTATGGTACACAAAGGTATGGTGCCTTTTCTTTTGTTCTGGTCAAGCACAAATATTTGCACATGGGAAAATGTTTTAGCTCCACAAACCAATAGACCAGCCATCTGCCTGGAAAAGGCCACGCCTTTCTGCACTGAGACGGATACAGAGGGGAGGATCCTGTTCTGTCAGTTCTCAGATTCCCGTGCCTCACCTCACTGACGTTAAGTCCACGTTTGTTTGACTACCCTTGGTCTGATTACAACAGATAAGTCCAGACAGTAAAGTAGACACGGATATGTGAACAAGTGGCAATAAAGTTTGCTTCCCAGAACATGTCGTGTTCATAGCAATGGCAGAACTCAGGGAAGTTTTTTTGTAGAAAACATGTACTTCCACAGGTGATGCTGCATTATGCTCATGTTAATATTAACATGCACACATATCGAATACAGGATATGAATTTTGTAAAAGCAGCACACAGTCTGCATAAATATGTTTTCTCAGCTATTGGTCCTTATACTGTGAATTTATTCAGTGTAAAATAACTTCTGCTCTCACATCCATGTTTTCAGTCTTTTTTCTCCTCCTTCAGCTCCAGTACAAACAATGGAGATCAAACAAACCTGGTTGATTTAGTTGCAGATAACCAATGAATGGAAGGAATAGTTTCCAACTCTTTCTTAAGAAAAAGGGCAGTAAAGAATATGAATAAAAATCTGCCCTTTAATATTGTGAATAAATCTGTGTGGCATGCAAGTGAATAGGAAAGGAAGAAAAGAGAGAGTAGTGTATCATGCAATTTACCATGCCATTCATTTCAGAGCCAAAAAGGAGAAAGAATCGTGTTGTGTCTGTCATTGCACAGGTTATAGACTTAGTATCTTCTCCTAGAGCAGTGGGACTTTAATATGAGATCTGAGTTTTTGTTCCATCAGGAGAAATATTACCTGGCAAAACAGTCCTCAAAGAGGAGAAGGCAGATATACAGTAGCAGCTCTAAAAGTAAGGATGAATGTTGGATGAAGCTGTGAATAACAAATGTGTACAACATACAGGGTGTTTTTTACCTGAATATCTAGCTCCACCAAAAGGACTGGATCTGAATCTTGAGGAATCACAAAGTTTTAGTCCCATTTTGGAAAGCTGAGAACAGCTTTCAACCTGCTGCCTGTAGGGATTTTAGAAAGGAAAGAAGAGGGTGAAATCCCTTTTAGCCACTTTGCAAATAGATTTCATCTGACACAGCGGAACTCATGTGCCTGTGATATCTCTGGAAAACAGCTGCTTTCTTTTTGAATGAGTGGTTTGTTAAAACTGTTACAAACTTCTACTTCAGTAGAAAATACTGTTCTAGATGACAGGTGTAGTCAGTATCAATAATACCTTTGGAAATTCATCCAGATTTTCTTCAAATGTTAAAACAACATCCATTGCAGTATAGAACTAAAGGCTAAGCTTTGTTCAACAATGAGGTCAGTAATCATTGTATTGTTCTGAAAATGTGGTTATTTATTTTATTTAATTCACATAATGTATTACCTGTCTGCTGAATCAATATCAAATGCCCCAAATAAGCAAAACAACAGTAACCTTTTAGGCCCAGGGCTCGCATTACTTGTTTCTTCCACAATCCACATAAGTGGTAATTCTACCAATTATTTTCTCTTACAGCACTGAGGTGAGACAGATTATGGAGTTTAGCTTTACTGAGATCAAGCAAGTTCTGGACTGTGGTCCTGTTTCAGAAATCTTTTGGGATTCCAGCTTTGTGGATTGTTGACAGACATCTCCTTGCTTATAAATGGATCCACTAAAGGAATAAAGAACTTTAGATTTGAAGAGGGAAGGGGATGAAACCATGTTCCCTAGAGATAAGCCTGGTAGTGCCACACAAATTTTTAAGGGACAGTTTGCTAGCAAGGGCCTTTTGGTCTGCCATCTCAGTGGAGGTAGAGGATGAAGATCCATGTGGCAGCAAAGACACAGGGGTTATTGATGTGTTAGAAACCACACAAGTGCCTGAGAATGGTCATGTAGGAACTAGGGATTGTCCCCCAAAAATGTGTCAGGATCAATAGCCCCTACACAATGCACACAGCATGGACAACAAGCAGAAAGAGCTGGAAGACCCTTGTGAAGCAGGAAAACTACAGTGTTGCCATGGAAACATGGTGGGATGACTTGCACAATTGGAGTGCTGCAGTGCACGGCTATAAACTCTTCAAAAGGGACAGGCAAGGAAGGAAAGGTGGTGGGGGACCCCCATGTTTTTAGGGAGTTTTTTGGCTGTCTAGAGCTTGCTGATGGTGATGATAGGATCGAGTGTTTGTGGGTAAGAATTGGGAGAAGGCCAACAAGGCAGATGCGTGTCCAGAGAAGGGCAATGAAGCTGGTGAAGGATCTGGAGCACAAGTGTCATGAGAAGCAGCTGGGGCTACTGGGGTTGTTTAGCCTGGGGAAAAGGAGGCTGAGTGGCTGTCATGGCTATCCTGTGTCATCTCTGGCAGCTAGCTCACATCCTTTTCTCCTGAACATCTCTGGCATGCTTGAAAGAGCAATGCCCACAGACTGGGGAATGTTGCCAAATCTGGAATAGATAAAGACATAAAGGAGTAGAGCTAAACACAAATGATAGGAATGTGATTTCCAGTTTTATTTTAATTCTAATATTTTCCCCACAGATTAAAAAAAATCATTTAACTGATTATTAAGATAGTGTTAATGGCTACTACAATAAAGTTTTTTCTCTTAGAATACAGGTCATTTATCACCACTCCGTTGGAATATACACTTATATCCAAATTTTAAGTGATTTTCAAGACATAGGTGCAATATAACTAATTCGTGACAAATTAACACTAGGTATTATAAGTTAGCGAAACAGTGCTGCAGAGGTCCTTCCTTCATCTTTTACATGTGAATACAGGCAGCACCACAGAAGATGGCAGGTAGCACAAATGACACTGGTGCTTTGCGTGTAACATAACATACATGGTCCTACTGCAGGCAAGTTGCTGACTATTTTGCTGTAACAAAAAACCATGTTGCTGACTTCAGCTTTTTAGTCAAAACAGGTGTTCACCCAGGTGATCCTGGGGAAATTTTGCAAAGGCTTTGTATGTACAGATTCCCTCAATAAGCTGCCACCTTCATGGTGGATTGCTGCAGTCAGTGACCTGGGATGAGCTTCCCATGACTCAAGTGCTGTTTAAATGAAAAGGGCAAGGATAAACCTCCTCATTTTTCCCACACCAGACTTTACAAGCATCACTTAGCTTCAGGAATGGGGTTCTGGGACTATCTCCTTCCATCTCTCTTGCTTCACTGTATCCTTATCATAGCAAAACCTGTAGTTGCTCTTTATGGTTATCACCTCTCTGAGACCACATGCTCAGTCTGGAATGTTCTCAGCTATCAGAACAATAGTTAAAGGATTATACAGGGGAAAGCTAAGCCCAGATCACTGTTTCTTTTCTGTATAAGCTATTCCAAAATCTACCGGAAGAGCTTTCCGGTCTTATTTAACACCAAAGTTTATTTTCCTTTAATCAGAAATAAGTATATAAAGCAGAGGTACACTAACAACTAATGAGCTTTTTGCAATAAAAATTAAAATGGGAGTCAACATGCAGCTATTCACTTAGGTAATAAATTGCAATAGCTTCTGGTCAGGAGTCTTAGCTGACTCTATTGAGTCAGAGTTGGATTGATAAAATACAGCTCAAAGTTGCTGCACCTTAAACCATCACTTTCAGTTATTCAGATAAATAATTTCAAAGTGTTTAATATATTTCTTCTCTTGTTTTCCGAATGGGTGCAATAGTCTTTCTGTTTGTTCTCTAAATTGTACATATAAATTTCTTAAGAAATCTGATATATCAGAGCTGCTTGATAAGAGTTCAAAATGCTAGTAGAGACAGACGTGCAGTTTCACCTCATAGGAGTTACAGTCTTTTCACTGTTGATGGTTACAGTTCAGTCTGAATGAGGCGTAGTGCTTTCTTCATGTTTTCTATTACTGAAAGAAAAATAAGAACTGTAAAAATGTATTAAAAGTGCATTTGTACAATTAACACCCCCCCCGCTTTGATTTAGTGAATTGTTCACATTGAAATTAATTTATGTCCCACATTATATTTTAGAGCTTTCTATTGTAAAAATTCTGACATTGATACTAAAGCAGAAGGTAAAAATTTTCATGAGTCAAAAGGTTTAACTTAGAGGGATTTGGCAAGACTCCTCAATTCTTAACAGCAGCCTGGTAATCAGATGTGATGTGCATATTTGTCCTGAGATAGTGCACTGGTGTCAACTAGATGGTGTAGAGTAAGGACTGGTTGAACCTGAAAAATCACATTCCTTTCTGAAATATGTGTGTTAGGTGGCACCCAGGTAAACACCAGCATTTCTTTACTGATTCCCTCCCACCACTGGCTGTTATATTGTGCAGTTGGGTACTCTTGTGAGTAAGACTTGCATAAGTATAACTATCACCATTCTCTGGCAAACTGCTCAAATCTTGATCCTGAAAGTTCTCACCCATGATCTTTCAATTTTTCTTACCTGAGTAGTCCCAATAAATTCAGTGGGACAATAGGTGTGATTGTTTCGCTAGAACAAGTTAGACCACTATAATTTATTGCAAATGCTCACACACAGTATTTTTTCTTGACTTTGAGATCCTAATGGATTCTCATGCACAAATGATTGAGATTGGATAGCTGGCTGCTTACAGTGTGAAACGCAAACACAACAAAGGGGGCACTTACAGAATGGTATGTCCTGTGGCTCGTAAGTGTAAAGCCGGTTGGAGTATCTTCCTGTGATGTCAGCTCTGACTGTGAGAGATGGGTCTGAAAAAGTAATCCTGTTAAACACTGCCTTCCATTCCCACAACAGCTGTGGGTGATGGTGTGGCACTGCTTTGACAGCCCTGTTTCTGATTCCATCAAGCAGGCAATTACCAGACCATTATGCTCTGTTCCAACCAACTGCTCTGAACAAAAGCTAGAGCTCATTTTTATATTATGCAGCTATTTTTGGGTGCTAGTTACACAAGCATGTCATCCATATTTAAAGGAAAATATCCTGTTTACAGGTTCTGGGTTTACATCAGGAGAGGCTAATTTGACTGGATGCATATATAGGGAGGGTCGTGCATCCCTAATACAATGTTAGCATGACCTACCTAGAGCCTTCGGAATTAAAATCTTGTGATTCTTAATGTTCCAAGCATGGGAACAGATTGTTGTGGACATATTTTCTCCCAATTCCCCTTCCAAGATTTTTGGTCATTAGCTGACTCCTGTAACTACACTGCTCTCTGAGTGTCAGCTTCATCTCACTGAACTTTCCATGCCACCAAAGAGCTAGTTACATCTTGTACAATCAGTGAAAAGGAACAGGCACTCTGGGGCATAATTAATTTGATCCATTCTAGAAGCCCGCTTTACAATGGGATAAATCATTCCTTAGATGTCACTATTGTTTTACTCTGTGGTAATGTCCATACTGTAGACATCTACATTCAGTTGGATATTTGACTTTTTCAGTAAACTTTGTCTTGTAACAGCACTAGCAAGAAGCACGGACACCAAAAGCCCAGATGCTAACAGATTTTTAAGGATCTTGTCCCCAGGCCCAAATTAGGTACCCTCCAAAACACATCTGCACTTTGAGGGAGTTTGCAAGGGTCAAAGAAAGCAACAGAAGCAGCAAGCTATTTTCCTTTTGCACAATGAATCATTTTGATGTCTCCAGAGGAGAACACTGGCATAATTCGGATATCACATCCTTGAAGATAAAAAAATATTGTACATACCTACAAACATGATTCGAGGCACGTATTGTCCATCAGGTGACAGGTTTTTATCTGTGGTTTCATGCTGTCGAAAAATTAAAGCTGGTTGTTAAAATATTTCTGTAAATTTTGTTGAGTAATCCACCTGTGAATAACCTCATACCAGAGTACAAAACCAAATAGGTACTACTTATGTGTGAATACACATGCACAAATACCTCTACTTATCTCACTAAAATGGCAGAGATGTTAGCTAAAATGACATGAAAAAGCAAGACAGAGAAAACACAGACCATAAACAGCTACCAGTCAAATTGCCCCAAACCCTTCATACCATGAGATTCAGCATAACGAAGTTATTTTGGGCCATTTCCTGTATTTCTTCATTTTCTGCAAAAGCTTTCTTCAGTGCTAGAAAAGACAGGATCACTTTGAAGTCCATCTCAAACTCTGCCTTTCCTTCTGCGTTTGGGCACCGTATTGGCCAGAGACTGGCCACATTGTTCCTGTCTCTGCTGATTCACATTCCTGAGGAGACACTTAAGGGCTCTATCACTACTTTTTGGGATTTTTTGACCCATGGCAGTACAAGCTCCTGGCTGTGAAAATGGAAGCTCTCTTCTGTTATTTATGAAGCCTGTCATCTCCATGGATACAATGTCTTGGCTTGACAAAAGTGCATTATTCTCAGAAAATTCCTGTTAGATCAATTTCAGCAGCCCTATCCTCATCTTCTTTAGTTACCAGTTCAGGAGATCCAAACAATATTGAATCTGTTCAATGAGTCAGTAGCAAATCTGTGCCTCTTAATTTAAACTGATGAGTGCTGCATTCGGGATAGCAATACAGCAGCACTGAGCATTTTCCATGTTCTTTATTGAGTAGTTTCATAGTGGAGTTTTTTTAAATAACAGTAGTAAATTCTTTGCTTTTCAGGTAAATTTTTATCTGCCCATTTCTTTAAATAATTTTCAGTAAGTGCAAGGTAAATATATAGATAGGTTCAGATGTATAGATAGGTTTTAACAGACAAAAAATCAAAATTACCTTGGCAGTATTGGCAGTCTTCCAAATGATGAATTACCATCAGTGGCTTGTTACTTTATTAACAAAAATAATAAAAGATGTAGTTAGATAATTTGACAAGTATGAAAATGGGTGATTTTACTAGCAGGCTGAAAAAGGCAAATTGTGTTTAATCTTGTGTTAACCCACAGTCAAACCCTACAGACATTCCATAAAGTGTTATAGACATTTTTGAGCAAGGCAAAGGAGCATAAATACTTCATAAAAGAAAGAAGTAGAGAGATAGAGTTCCTACATCTAAGTAGGTTGTCTACAGTAAGAAATTGTCTTATATTTTAAAAATAATTTGCTTTCAGTTTAGCAATGGCTCATGCACACTACTGTGATCTGAAATGAACTGTAATAGATATTTAAATAAGTATTGTTATGAATTCTCAAATGTATTTTCAGCTGAGTTCCAGAAAACATTTACATTGGAACTTCCATTTCTACCCAGACAATGAGAAACTGTGAGTATATCATGGACATATTCCAACTAAATAAAGTGTTGGGGAAAACTTCAGAGTCACCATGCAAGAACAAACGTAACTGATTGCAAGGAAGTAATCAGAGGTACATGATATTAAAACAAAACAGATGTAATTTTAAAAATGATGATATGTATTTATCATTGTTAATTCAAATGACAACACTGCTCTTGTGACAAAGAAATGACAGCATTACATTGTCAGCGCATAATGTTACTTCAGAGTCATAAGATTCCTACAGGGGCTTTTATTTATAGACACAGTCTGTTTTGTTTAACTGGGTGGTCTGCAGATCAGCTGTCATGCTGTTCTTTCATTCTGTTTCATTACAGTATATTCTGGCATGTCGGAGTAACAACTTTGTCCTCATGCTGCTTTTTAATCTCTTACCTTTTTTTTGCTTGATAAAGCCCTTCTTCATAAGTTTGTACCCAGGTAATTTCATCTCCCCACCCTAGAAATATAACAGAAGGATTAGCTGGTAGACGGGCAAGTAACTCATAACAAATTCCTTTCTTAAAAAAAAATGTTTATCAACACTTGCACACAAGATTTGGGTTTTTTGGTCAAAGGTTCTCTAACATTATGGATATGCTAATTCTACATCTCCTAATAGGTACACTGAGACACTAAAGAAACCCAACCAACTCCCCTCTTGAAATCTCAGCTGGTTGAATATCCAGTTCAAGTCCTTTGACAGACTAGTTGGTTATCTTTCTAAATGCTCAGAGGTCTCTAAATCAGCACCCAAAACCTCTATATGTTGTCTGCTCCATATTTTATGTAGACCCCGGGACTTAAAGAGAAGCGGGCATACAGAGGAGGGAAAAGTGAACTATGACAGCTCAAATAAGACCAGCTTTAATACGAATGTTATTAGAACAGTCTTGGGGTATAAACTTAACTCCAAAGTTATGACCTTCAATCCCTGGATTTGCTAGTACTTAGTTTAATTAAATAATTTAATAAGAGAATGGCTGTTAAATAAAAGTCTCCACTGAAAAAAATTTATAACGAATCATCAGCTTCATAGCTTATCCATAGCTGGTGATACACAGATCTCAAAAAGCAAACTGTCCAGTTGGTTTTATGCCTTCAGCTCCCAAGGATGTCAGTCCCCGTGTAGCAGATCCCTATATCCTAAACAGTGTGGCTCCATTCGTGACAGTCCTCAGGCGAATTGTAGAACAATTTCTGCATCTGGACCGTGTTAGAGCTGTTTCTTCTGCACTGTCTGGACAGTGCTTGGACCAGCCCAGATTTGCTGTTAGACTTTTCATGGGCCAATTGCTTGTGATGCTACTAGATCATCTCTTCTTTCAGTAGACAAGTCTTTCTGGCTGATAGTGGGAATGTGGCCTGTTGACCCGTGCCTTCCCAACCCTGGCTGCAGCCAGCTGCTGCTGAAGGTAACTGACTACACAGAGGAGTCATCTTGCAGCAGGTTTAAGGGTTACCCTTTGATCTGTGAAAATTACATGTAAAATGTGCAAGGCATCCTGAAAGGCCTGAAATCAGAATTACAAAAGTGACACCTGCTTTCTGTCACTGTTTTTTTTCCAAAACTCTCAGAATGTAAGAGGTTTTGCTATCTTTTTGTGCATTCAGACGTAGTGGAAAAAGTAAATTGTGATCTATATGCTAGGCTGATTATAACCTTTCCCCAAGGATACTGCTTACAAAAAGTGATTTGAAATTTCTCTTTCGCTAGTCCAGGTGGTGCATGATTTTATCAAGTGATCTCTGAGCAATCAGGCTCAGAGGGAACCTCTGTGACCTGTACAACTTTGCTAGGATAGAGAAACCTCAGAGGTGAGCTGTGGGATCTGCAGGCTTTGCACAGCTTGCAGGAGAGGTCAGAAATAGAGATGAAGATTTTTTGTGGTGAATAGTCCCAAAAGGAGAAGGAAAATGGAGAAGGGGAAAACAGCTTGCTAAGATACTTTTCTGCTTGTATTTCTAAGGATTGATCAGACATAAATAATTTAAAACAGAGTCTTTATTTAACATCCAGGTTGAAAATTATGCACTACAAGGGAATTAGTTACTCACAGTCATGCTTTGCAGTGGATATCTGATGAAAAGCAAAAGGCAAAAAAAAGTCCTGCAGAAACCCCCACCAAAGGTTCAAACTGTTGTCTTATGTACAAAAATGGGTCTGTAGAAAAATTGTCCCGTAACAATTAAAGTTACAGAACTGCATTTCAGTAGTCGGTAAGCTGCTCTAATAAAACATCTTTCAAATGGTATATGAAAGAGTATTTTTCCGCTGATAGTTTCTACAAGTACATCCTGATTTGGGAGACTCACTTTGGGTTATTTGCTTCTACTGAGTCACTGTGAATTACATAAATTATGCAAGTTATATGAGACCCTCAATCATATACTTAAGAATAAGCTGATGGAGTTAAATGACATGAAACAAGAACATGCACTACTCAGTGTCACTTAACACTAGAGAAACACACTTCACTAAGTACATTAAAATAATATTTGCCGACCTATATGGTGAGGTAAGGAGGTAGCAATATACAGTAAATATACAATACCTCTTGACAGTGTCTGAGGTGCTCGTTTTTCCTTTTTAATTGCCATTGCAAGGTTGGAAGTGACTGCAAGTAGCAGGAGGGACAAGGCCAATGTTGAATGGAGCATTATTTCCCTTTCAATGCAGCAAGGAAACTGGGAATCAAAGCAACAACTTTAGTCACATGGATTTGTCACCCGGCACAGTGTAAATCAAAGTGTTAGTGGCATCCTAACAATCTATACTTCAGAGACAGCTTTGGTTGTTTCTAGAAATGCCTTTTTTTGTGAGAAAAGTGCAAAATGGAGGTACTTAATTTTACTATGAAGCACTGCTCTCAGCTGTCAAAACTAGGCTGCAGGGGACTGTTCTCATTTGATTCTTATAAACTAGTAAATGTTGTAATACTGGATCATGGCAATTTCAAGACAGTAGTACAGGTTTTTTAAGTTCAGTGAAACAGAACAGCATGGGATTTTTATTTTATTTTTTTTTGTCAAAAGATGCCTCATGATATCCTCTTTAATAAAACAGGAAAATTGGCAAATATTTGCCTCCAAGTATAATACATTTTAAATTGGCAAATCCATCTAAAATGTTGAAATTCACGTAATTTTTTAAGCCTGCACTCTGTGAACCAGAATGTTAAAGACTGTGAGATAAATATCAAAGAATTTTTTTTGCAGTTTCTCACAATGAAAACTTGAAAATTTCCCCCATTCTTCATGGCTTTTTCACACTGAATTTCAGCTGAACTCCTTCTGAATAAAACAATTCATCTGTGCTGCTGGCTGGTTTAGTATTCTCTTCCTGACAAAGATCATTATAAGAAATTCAGTAATTTCTGGCCTTGATAAAAGTCAGAGAACAGAAGTGAGAGTTAAGGAAAAGCATTACAAATCCAATTATTTTTTTTTTTTTTATTGATAGGTCTTTCTCTCCAGTGTAATCAATTTTAGGCATTAAAGCTCTGATATTCAAGTGGATACCTGATGGTTTCAACTGAGTTAAACAATGCAGTGCATATAGCCCAGAATACCACCCGGTTTTCTTATCAGTTCTTGCTGGAGATTCCACTTTTCAGAGGCTGAGCCTGTACTGATAAAGAAAATTTCAAACTTGAATTTCAAAATTATATTCAGTGTGGAATTACAACCCTGAGCACTGGCTAAAGAAAATGCTTCATGCTCTTTAGGACTGAGAATCATGAAAAGTGATGATTTAATGAGTCTCTCAGCATCCCTGTTAGCAGTTAAATTTCTTGTGAACCAATTAAAAGTCCATTTCTAATGACTGGCAATACCAATCTGAGGAAAGAATTCTATTCAGGTGGAGAAAGATTTGTACATTTAAATATGAAAAAATTTAGAAAAAAAGTATCATCTTGTAGTAAGAATCTTATATTCTTGAAAAAATTTTCCCGGGTTGCTAAAGTAATTAGTACATTCATTACAATATTTTTCTCTTCAGTCTTTTTCCAAAACAATTCCCTTTCCTCAATGTGACAGCACAACTGTGGAGTTGTTCTTGGTTTCACATACTTCCCTAGACTCATTCATGTTGGCTGCTGTCGACTGAGTTTTAGAAAGGAGTTTCTTTTGGACCTTACTAGTTATGCAGAGTAATTTGATGATTAGAAATTATTGATGTTTAATAAGAAAATGTGAAGTTTTCCAGTGTTTCCTAAATAGAGACTGTAATTTTTAGTTAAGTCTGAGGGCTGAGGATTTTTTAATAAATCCTCAGTAAAAATTCCGTGCAGGTTTTCCCTGTATTTGTCTGAACCACTAATTTCAGTCAGCTAAAGCAGATCATTACACTTTACTACCTACTCTTGACAAATGAGTATTTATAGCCACTTTATGTGAAAGTCAGCAACTATCTTTAGTATCAGTTTACCTATTAGATGTTAACAACCAAATTTAACATTTCTATTAACATGTTAAGAATGCTATTTAAACATAAATAGACATGGCTTTGAAATCACACCCGATAATGTCTCTGTAGAGCAGATAAGGAATGCATGATTCAGTTCTTTCTTTCATGATGTATTAATGAAAAATCAATGTGTAAATCTCTTCAAATCACAGGTATAATTATCTGATGCTTAATATTTGATTGTGATCCTATTGCAAATTGATAGGGTTTTGAAAGGGTAATTTATGGAGCTGCTGCTGGAGGCAGTTTAAATTTAAATTCTGAATTTTTGATGCTACACGAGCTAATGTTAGTTAATTGACTCAGAGAAAAAAATTACAGCCAACACCATATAGATTTCCTTCAACTCTCTGCCAGAACAAACATTTGCTAGCTAATCTCTATGCATCTATTGTTTGTCTTTTTGTATAACTAGCCTTGTAAGGTGTTTGTGAACCAAACCTTGCTGCTGTGCTAAAGGAGAGTTAAGAATGAGAAATACTTGCTCACCAACAGCGATCAATTCTCCCAGTCGAAGGTCCTCTTCCTGCAACTGGTTAGTTAAAAATCAGTGTGATTTAAGCACAGAACACCTGAGCTGCCCAGGCCTATGTGTAGCAACAACAGTGCATTCACCTGGGAAAAAATGAGAGGAACCTTTGAGCTGAAAACCAAATTAATGTGTTTTCACCCTCCCCCTTTCTTTTCTGCCATCCCTCCAACTTTCGCTCTTGTGAATTCCCATGCTTATACACTGAATTCTTACATTTCTCTTCATCTTGCTTGTATCAGGTGTCTTGTATGAGGATTGGAAATCAATAGTGGCTTATGTGTGTCTGCTACTTCCCCCCTCAAACAGTTTGAGTCTGTCTTACATCCAGTGAAAAAAGAAACCGCCAATGAAAGCTGGAACTGTAGGTCCTTTTGTTCCTGGAGAAAGGCAGGGTTCACTGGTGCTGGAAGATAGGTATGAACTTAATAGGAAGACACAAGGGTTACTTTGTGTAGAGAAGTGTAAGTAACAAAATTTTTTTTTTCTTAGATGGAGATAGAATTATTCCTTAAAAGAATATGGTTTAAAGTACCTGATTATTGCTCCTGGGAGCTGTAGTTTGAAAATGTCTGATTCTTGGATATGATGCTTGATATAATTTTATTGAACTTGACAAATACAGGAAAAGTCCTTTATTCATCAGCTTTGCACGAAAAAAGAAATGAGCTGGATCACCTTTTCCCTCCTTCTTGGATAGCTTTTGCAAGGAAATCGGAAGCAATCCTCTTTTGGTTTTTGATCTCCCATGTATTTGTTTATATGGACTGTACAGTTGCACTTCTTATTGTTAGAAATATAGACATTTTCCAGAATTACTGAAGTGTATTGTTGCTTACCCCTGACATATTGTGTTATTCAGCCCAGAGGTATTGTGTTTTTCATGGCACAGGTTTCTTACTGTAAGGAGTAAAGGGATAGACATTTAATCAAATAGACCATAATTAGTGCTGAGCTACCTGTGAATGCCCTTTTCTAGGATGATGTTCAGCAATTTGTCTCTATATTTGAAGGTCAGAATTTCAGCCTTGGTCAGTCTTGCCACAGAGAGATTGGCAGCCCTGGTGAAAAAGATCTTGTCAAGGTTTAATGCTGAAAGAAAATGACTGTAACAGTTCATAAATCCAGGCTGGATGCCTTCAGTATACCTGCTCAGTTACTGTTTGTTAAGTGGGATCTTATCAGCTCCCTGTTCTTGATTTTTTTTCTGCATGTGTTTAGCACCCACACATGAATGGAGTGTGAAGCCAGAGCTCCATCCCAGCCAAAAGCTGTGCTGCCTGACATTCAAAAGGCTGACCTGTGCAGTAGCAGTTAGCAGCCAAATATGAATCTCTGAAATGTAGAACACATGCTTCTGCACTCATTCATTGAACTAGCGTGCTCTTGCTCATTGAACCTTGCCATCTTAGTCTCCAGGGTAATGTGGGTGGAAGGTGTTCACATTTTTCTTCTCTGCTCCAGAAGGTTGGAGGTGTAAGTAATTATAGGTTAACTGTGTATATACAGTTCTGTCCAGGTCCAAATTAGGAAATGGAACAATTAGCTAAATACAGGGCAGAACAGGGCAGCAATAAAGTATGTGAAGAGGACAGACTTTTCAAAAGAGAAAGATGTTGCAGTATAACTTACACTGGGAATCACATGCTACTGCTTTTGGGTGAGTCATGCAGCAGCAGATTTAGGTATCCACACATCTAGGCCACTTATGAAAAGTCAAGCTGACTTTTAAATTTTAATTTGCACAGTGCTGCACAAATGAAGTTCCTGATGAAATTCTTACTCTGTCCAACTCTGCCTTAGCTCATGTTTGAGCAAGGTGTAAGATCACAGTTGTGTGACAGTTGTAATTCAGTGTCATTCCTGCCACCTCTATTGATAACTCTGCAAAAGACTTTTACACATGATCAATGTACCTTTGCAAATCAATACAAAATTAATTAGGAGATTACACAGAGAGGTTGTAGTGTGGCCTGAAGGGGGGAGATGCATCACCACAAATGCCTAAACAAATTTTACACCAAAATACTTCACAGAAACACATATTTTTGTGGATGAGAGGTACTTCTGGCTCCTAACACAGGTATTTGTTGTAGAGTGGGTCTGGACCTCAGGGCACACTCAAGCAGCACATGGTACCAGAGCAGAGAACAACACTTCGGGCTTAAAGTGCTGAGCATTAGCTTTCACTGCCAAACAGAAAAAAGAGTAAGTGAAAAAATCCTGCAAATGTCTGTTTGGCTTAGGTTTTGACTGACAGCCAAAAATCATTATTAGAAAATATCTGGATCATTTCAATGAAGTAATTTAAAGAAATCTAGATATAATGCACTGGTTTGTTTCTGAGTGTGTCTTTCAAAATAGTCACAGTTGTGGAACTACAGCTTCTGGTATTACAAGCTGATTCACAACAGATGTCCTTTCCCCCCATTCCCCTCTCCTAAACCCAGAGCTCTAGGTACTGCTCAAGTCAACACACTACTCCAGTGTTACCTGTGCCCCAGTAATTTGCTTCCACTGGACCACTGTATTTTTTAGCATTGTATTCCTGTAAAGACATTGTTATGGAACATAAGCATAATAATATAAGTGGAAAAACGTTTATTGAATTAGTTTTTACTGTAGTTTATACTGGCTGCAAAGCATATTCTCTGCTTCCCAGGCCAATGTCCATGCTTTCACTTCTAAGCCTACAACTTATTCCAGCACTGTCACCTCCATCCCCCTCAAGGGTTTTCTCTGCATTTTTTGGAAACTGGCCCCTCCGTCCTTACACTGCCCTGTGGTACAGTCCCTGGAAAACTTGGTTTCAGGCTTAATTGGCACCTCACTTCAGCTGCTCTGCAGCTCTATGCCTCTGTGAGTCACTACTGTCTGTTGGCTTCCACTTCCCAACAAGATTATTTTCCTGCCCTCTAGGCTTCTCAGATTTCCCAGAACTTTTTATAGATACAAAGCTTTGAAGACTCCAAGGGGGAAAATGTAATTTATTATTTTTCATTAATTTTGCTGAGATTTATGGAATAAATGTGTTTTTGTAAATAAAAGGAAACCAGTGCTAGATGTTGTTGGTTCCTCCCTTCAGTCCAAAAGTACAAACTGTTCTGGACTGTTTATTTAATGCTGTGTGAGCCCTGGCAGGCAGAGTTTTCCCTTCTACCAGCGGATCTTCCTCTTACAGTGTGGTTCTAGCCATACAAGAGGAAGCCTTGGAAGCCATTCTGGCTTCCCAAGCTGCTGCTGCACCCCAAGGCACACACTGCCAGCCCAGAGAAGGGGTGAGTGCACTCCATGCCCGTGGCTGGGGAGATCCCGGATACTGTAAAGGGGCTTGAAGGGTTGTCACTGTTTACTGTCCTTAATCAGAAGAGGGGAGAGTTGTATATCCGGCACACTGTAAGTCTGGAGTGTAGTGGTTAAGCCTGGTGCATCCTCAAGGCTCTCAGTTCTCTCACTGCCAGCAGACTCTGCCTACACACAGGGTTGTGTTTGACTTGGTCATATGGCAGCAGGGGGATGGGGGCAGCTGGAATGGGTCCTTCCCCAAGGCTTTGTTGGACATTGGTTGGCATGGGGACCTACAGAAGGTCCCTGTCCTCTTCTGTGCTGGCTTCCTCTTGCGGAGTTCTGGGTAGCTGTGTGCTGCTGTGCCCTACAATCGTGGGCACGGCAGGGAGGAGGGCAGGGGCAGCAGCGTGGGGCCCAGGCAGCTCCAGTCTGTGCCTGGGGCATGAACATCAGTGGCTTTGCGTTGAGTCTCCTCTCAAGCAGGGAACTAACAAGTGTGTCGGCAACCGCATGTAGCAGGCTGTAGCTGAGCCTTTCTGGTCAAGGGCATGTTTTCTTTATTTTCAATCTTACTGCTTCAGCTATGAACAAACACCTTCCTCAAAGTGAACACCGTCTCACAGAACTGAAAACTTATACAGAAATTGTGTTTTATACCACCTGAATAGATTATGATTTCTTTATTCCAATAAATGGTGAGGTCTTATTGAAAATCTGGATTAAGAAAATTATGTCTAGAATTTACTTTGCCCTTAAAGTTATAATTTTTAATTTTTTTTAAATACTTACAATATGTTGTGGAGGCATATTTCCAAAAACTGTTAGAATGGATCAGTAGCTCTTTGAGGAACCCAAAGCAATTTGATATCTGACGTGATTTTGTTTAAGTATCTGGATGATGCAATTGGATTCAATAAATGACATACTGATGCATCAAGGTCTAAAGAAAATGAAATGCAAGTACCACTGTAGTTGGAGGACTTGGGATTTCTCTAGTGCAAATACAATATTTTAGTATTTGTAGGTATGCAACCTTTTATTGATGTGGCCAATAAGACAAAAATTTGATTGTTACCAATGCCTCTAGTTGGCAGTGTTGCATTACTAATAGCAAAAGGACAAATCTTTCTGCTACAGGTTTGCTGGGTTTCAGTGATAAGTTCATAATACAGGTAATTTAAATATAAAAGTGATTGCATATAAAAATTCATGAAGTTTGGAAGAAATTAAAAATTAATTTTGAAAAATCAGAATGTATTTTATTTTATTTTATTTTATTTTATTTTATTTTATTTTATTTTATTTTATTTTATTTTATGTGCACATAAAGTAATTTGAGAGGTGACAGGGGTAGAAACCCAGACCAGATTTTAAGGAAGAGAGCCAGGAAATTCAGCATGTGTTTTGGAAGAGATTGAGAGCTCAGAAATATTCAATGAAACTTTCTGACTGCCACAAGAAATGAAAAGCGGCTGCATTTCCCTGCAGTCGGAGTGTCCCAATAAAGACTTCACAAGCAAGAATGCTCTCCAGAAACACATTGGACTACTTTGCTGCAGCTGTGAGAGTGAGTCAACCAGGCCCCTGTTGAAAGAGATCCTGTTGCTGCAATGTTTTTGTGATGTTTTCCTGCAGTAACATCACTGTATCTGCTTTAAAATGTACTGCCATTTAAAAATCAAAATACACTGTGTGCTGTAAAGTGAGTGTTTATAGTATCTTTTAGTGTTTCAGTTTTCTGCACAGGTGTTCCTTTAGCTTTTACTATAATGAGGGGTTTATCTTAGGGCTTGCTTCTGTAAAGGACTGACGCAAGAGGGCATGAGAGCAACTCAGTATCTCTCAGCTTTTGTCTCCTTTTTTGCTCTCTGTTCTTCAGCCAAACCTTGATCCTGTAAGTTTTTGAGTCCTTGGTCCCATTCCAGAACAGCACTTGATACATATTTAACTTCAGGCACATTAGCAACCCCATTGATGTCCGCAGGACCACTCATATGCTTAAAGTTAAACATGTTCTCAAGTGTCTACACTGGATCAGAGAATATGGGATTGAGGTCTCTGGCAAGCCTCTAGGAAGGCTTCTCCTAAAGAAGCCAGACAAGCCTCTCTTCTGATGCAGACCTGTCCTGGTGCAGTCATGTTTATCCCCAGCAGCCAGTTGCTAGAAAGAGTCTCTAGCAGATCCTTCCTCTTGGAGTGAGCAGACCATGCTGCTTTACCAACAGAAAGGTTTCAGCTTTGGCCATCACAATGCAGAACTGCTCACCTGAGCAGTTTGTAGAGCTGCTCCCTGAGGTCCCTGCACTAACCCCTTTGGTGGTGCTCACCCATCACCCTAACTCTGAGCTCATTCACTGCAGTCGATCCATGGAGCTGTCATCCCTTCATCCTGTGACCTGTTGTCACACTGAGCACTTTCAGTCTGATAAAGTTAAGTGACAACAGACTTCCATATTCATAAAGCAGAATGCTTCTTTCACATATTATTCTCCAGAATATATGCAAATAGTATATTCAGAAAACTTCCATCAGAATTATTAAAAAACACAGAACAAACAAAACCCTTATAGCTTGTTATCATCTCCTGTTATCACAATTGATATCTGAGAAACAGAATGAATTTAGCATTACCTGTCAGAAAGCAATTTCACTTTGAATGGCAGAGATGGAGACAGGGAACATGTAAAAGTACGTAGGAGTAACGTGAAATATTGACAGGTGTCCCAGGTCTTGCTTTTCTTTATCTCCATGACCATTAAAAACTCAATTATCACAGTCTGCTTCCACAGAGAAACAGTTTGCTTTTAGTGTTGGAATATATTTTTATCCTGGCCAAGAGTAACCTTTAGCTATTTTGTTGTTACATTTATAGCACACATAATGGATGCAGAGAAAAATTTAGCTTCAGATTAGCTTCTAGCTACAGTATTTTCTTGTTGCTTTTTTAAAGCCAAGGATTAATAGGAGACAGAAACATGGGACTAAGTCATCAAGTGCTGTCCTCCACTGGAGGCAGCCACATCATAATATCCTGCTTATATATGCACTAAAATTACTTAGGAATTTTGCCATTCTTTCTCAAGCCTGCCTTTGAAACTCACTCCTTTGGAGAAACTCTGATTTAATTAGCCTGAACTTACACTTGGCAACTTCTGATCAAGTGTTCTTTTGCCAATATTACCCTAAGTGCTGTTTCTGTTTCTGTCTCTCTCTGTCTCTCTGTCTCTTCTCCTTGTAGTTCTACAGGGAAGTAATATCTCAGCTTGTTCTTCCTTCTGGATGGAAGAAAGAAAGGATTTTGAGTTTCTTCATCCATCACATCAAGCTGCCCTTTTCTGCACCTATTCTAGCAGGAGTTCAGAGTTCCTGAACAGAAATGTACCACTGTGTTCCAGACTTGGCCTGTGCAACTGCTGTCTCTCTGAAAAGCTGTTGTCTTGCACCTCTTCATGTACCATTTGCCTCTCTTACAGGTTTTTTTAATATACTAGTTACTAATGATGAATCATAATGTGATCTATCCTATGGCTGACCACAACTACACCCACATCTTTCTTCTTACAGGAATTTTTCCGGTTGACAGGGCTCAAACTTTGACCAGAAATATCTGCCAGTAGTCTATGTGAAAAGAATTTTTTTATGAGTGCCTTTTCCATCTTTAACAACCTGTTTAATATGTGGATTAGCTGGCCTTGAGGCTGGTGAGGAAAACTGAAACATCTTGCATGTCCCTCTGTGGGAGTATTCACTCAGGCTGTGCCTAGCCTAAAGCAGTTAGTCTCCCTAAAGCCACGACTTGAGGCAATGGAGATGAACAGAGATGACTGCAAACATATGGATTAAGTCTACTCTAAATCACCATCTGGAGAAGCCAGATGGGACCCGGATGGGAGGTACCAGATAAAGACACCCTGGGAAACTGGCTCCTGTGAGCTGATGTTACTCTTTTTAGATATCTTTCCAGCCACATCTCTGGAAGGTTGTGTTATCTCCATATTCTTCTTTAACATGTACATCAAAATAGATGTTAGTTACAAAAAAAACCCAGCAAAAAACAACCCCAAAACTCTTAACAGATTTCAAGCCCAAAGATCTAGATATCTGAAACACTAAATTCTGTGTTACTAATACTGAAGCTAACCCTAATGAGTCTATTATGTGCCATAGCCCACCATACACCTGTTTAACTGGTATTCTGCTGACAAGCATTTTCAAGGCCTGCATAATAGCTTCCAGCTGTGGCACATTCCATAAGTTTTTTTTCAGAAAAGAGGATGATCTTTTATTTGAATTAGTGAGGTGTCTCAGGAGACAGGTATATCCTGACGGTTCTTTGTTATTTATGATGGTGATGTTGCACAAAAGATAATGTTAGAGGTTCCAGTGACTTTATCTTGTCCCCTTTCTTGAATGAGAAAGAGGTTATTGTTACACATGCATATAAAGCATTGCAACTGGTATTTGGCTGAAAGACTTTGGTGCAGTGTGTCAGGAAGCATGGTCTGTGGTGAGGTGTGGGTTGCAACTACTCCGGGGTTCTGCTCAGCCTCTGCCACGTTGCATTTCCATGATGAAAAGGAAATGAATGAACTTTCTCTCTCGGCTTATGCCACTGCAAACTGGAGACAGCTCACAGAGAGAATGGTGTATTCAGGTTGTGAAGTGGTAGTCACATTTCTCAACTTTATGTGGCTGGGGAGGAAGATACTCTGTTTAGGCTAAGAGAGACTTAGCTGGAGACTGTTCTCAGTTACCCTCTTGGGACATCCTGTCTTTCCCATAAGACAGATACTGGGAAAATTGGCCTCTTCTGTAAAGTGAGGTGCCTTGGACTGTCTGAATGTAGAATCCTCCATATTCTGCAAGGACTGTTGCCTAGAAAAAGAAATGTATTTGGGAAAAATATGTGATCCTTAAATACATGGGGACATGTGGGTCATTGGAAAGCATGGAGGTCTTGTATTTATCTTCTTGACACAAAATTTTGGAGCTATTTTCAGTACTTTTTTTTCTTTTTCATTTCAACAAAAAAACCCCAAAAACTGAATCTCACTGCAAGTAAAAAGCAACTTTCTCCTTTATGTTGTGCTGTTACCTTCAGCAGTCTTTTTCTTATGGAAACGTGATAGTACGTCTTCTGAAACGTAAGCCCATCTTTTGACAGCATATACTTTTATCCAGAGAGTTTCCTAATCGTTTTTATAGTTAAAAGAAAAAAAGGAAAAAGAAAAAAAAGAGTTTTAAAATTGCTTTTCTGTCATGATTTTCCTAAGTGGTTGAGAACCCTTATTTTAACCACAGTTATACATGATAATACATAAGAATAGTTCTAATCCTGGCCCAAAAGCATTATTGACAATCTGTAAAGGGAAGAACATACATGAGGGAGAAGAGAGAAAATTTTTCAGAAAAAGTTTACAGAGTGGCCAGTTGGAGGAACATGGAGGGATGTTTTTACTTTTAAACTGAGAAATGTTTTCAGTTTGCCATTTGGGAGGTGCACACAAATTGTGCAGTGCTTTGTAATGTTCCTTGTGGGGGGTGAAGACAGAAGGAAAATTACCTATTTTTCACCAGTATTTGTAATATTTTAGTGGTGAGACTGGAATCAAAAGGAATATCTGCCAACAGCTGAGTTAATTTGCTCATGTTACAAGAAAGATAAATTCAAAGAAAGTTAGTAAAAATGGAAAGAAAAGATTTAATTAGAATATTTAATTATGTCAGGAAAATCCAACACAAATGACATAGCAAACATCAGTGGAAACTTGTTGAATAAAAGGTCTGTTGTTTGTCATAAAAGCATGAAATAGACTGTGCAGGCTGAGCTGGATCCGCAGGGTAGCATTAGAGCAGAGGTAACTGGCACAGCTCATCATCAGTGGGCACTGGGCTGTGTGGGAGAATGCTAGTGGCCTACAAAGACATTCTCCCTCTCTTGCATGTCAGTTTAATTCTAACTTAGCTTGCCAGTAGCCATAAATTGCATGAGAGTGCTATATGGATGCCATAGCACAGTTGACCATGCTTTTGTATCCTAGTTGACATGAAAATCCCAGTTCCAATATGAACAGGAAGCCAATGCTGTGGGGATTTTCCCTCTGGTAAATGCAGACACATGCACTAGATTAGATGCCTTCTAACACCGAAGTCTAAAATAGCCTGGTAGAGATCTCTAAATTCTGTTATTTCCACTGATCATAAGGCACCTTCATGAAAGTTGACCAATTCAAATATGGAAGTCTGCACAGTGGACATCTGTCACAAAGCTGTGTGCAGGGAAATCTACCTTCTCTTGTGGATGACAGAGGGAAAGCGCAGCGGAACCTCTGAAGAAACCAACTACCAGAATGAACCTGTCCTTAGGGACAGAAAGCTGACCCTGGGCTCTTACTGAAGGGGTGTCTCTTAGACTGACAGCATCCACCAAATTAAAAAGCAAGCAAAGGCACAAGTTATGGCAACAACAGAAAAAAATCAGCTATTGCTTGTACTACACAACGCATTCCAGAGGGACCACATCGGCTACAGTGCTGAGACAGGATGATGCTGTAAAACCTAGCAGTTTCTTGTCTGTGTATCTTTCTCTCATCTTTATAAAACTCTCTTGGCTGTCAGGTCATGCTATTTTGTCTTTTTCCAAAGCATGCTTTTTAAAATGGAGAAATTAAGGTTTTCTCCAATTATTTAAAGAGAAATGTGTTTCCTGTTTCTTAGCTAAATCCAAACTTGTTAGTGGTGTTTAAATACAGAAATATTCAAGCTGGAAATGTTGTTCAGGGCTTTGTCCAGTTGGGCCTTGAAAACCTTCCAGGAAAGGGATTCCATGACTTGTCTGGGTAACCTAATTAAATGTTTAATTATCTTCAGAGATTTTGGTTTTTTTGTTGTCTCTGAATTCAGTTAGGACCTTCCCTGCTCTAGTTTACAACAGTTTCCCCCCAGTGCAAAGCTTGTCCCCTTCTTCTAACCCCTCAATAGACATTGGCAGGCTTCTGTTAGGTCCTCCCTAAAATATTTCTACCCTGGGCTGACCAAGCCCAAATCTTCTAGGTTTTCCTTATGGGTCAGTTGCCCCAGCTCTTAACTCTTGGCAGTACCTTGCTACATACACTTGCCAAGGTCTATCTTCATCTTTCATGTATTTGGTAGTACAAAACTGGATACAGGTTTACATGTGCTGTCTAATAAATGCCATGTAAAGGGGGATAATCAGCAGCAGGACTCTTATTCGCTCAATCCTGTATGCTGTTGGCCCTTTTTTCCTGCCAGGACACACCGTTGGCTCATGTTGAGCATATTGTCCAGCAAGACCCCAGTTCTTTTCAGCAGAGCTGCTATTAAAGCTGCTGTCTCCAGGCTAAACCTCTGATGCCTCATCCCAGGTTCAGGACTTTGCATTTTTTCTTTTTGAATTTCATGACACTGCAGAAATGTAATCATATTAAATTAGGCTCAGAACAAAGCAGATCTACTTTCTCACCCCACTCAAACAACCAGCAGAAATGCTCGGAGTGGAAAAGCAGAAATGGTTAGAATAGGACAACCACAAATTTACTGTGTGATTAAAACCAGGCAGGGACCTAGAGGCAATCTCTCAGTTTGATTTAGCAGTTCACAATTAAAGATTTAAAGCTCAAGTCTGCAACATTACATCCATAAACGTTCTCTTTTTACCACAGTGCCCTAAAGTAATGAAAAGTTCTTGAGTATGGGGAGAAGCAAACTGGTTTTCTGTTTCGTCCATGGCACAATCTGTAAGCAGCTCTTAAAACTACCTTTGACATGCTCATGTCTCTCTTACTATATAACAGTGGATGGAAAAAGAGTTTTGGAAATTATATATATATGTATATATCTCAGAATTTATTGCAGAGGTGCTCAAATGCTCAAAAGCACTTTTAACATGACAAAGAACAGAAAAACCTGGAAAAAATCATCTCAGCAGGCATATTTGAAACTAGTAAACTAACTGTGCTGAGAGAAATGCCATCGCAAATGTATAAATGTAGGCATAATATGGAAAAAATAAGGAATTTTATGTAGAAATAGTAATCTCAGACTATCCTAAGTACCCAGTCTACCTAGTTTTGGGGATATACTAGTCTTCCTTTGCATTCTTTCATCCATTCCACTAATCTTTGGTTCTGAGTTTTGCTTTTCATCAAAATACTGTACACAATGTCTTTGGTGAGTGCTGTGTCTGAATTTTATTTGTCTGTGCAATAGCAGCAATAATGTAACAATCTACTTCTTGATCATTATGCAGCAAATAATGAGTATTTTCAAAACTACTGAGAAATTATATAAATGAAAAATAAACAGGGGAATATTTGGATAAAACTATTGCATGAGGAAAAGAGCAGAAGAAATAGTGAAAGGTCTTGTAGGCAGAGAAAGAGAACAAAAATATCAAGTACCCTAGCCAAATTTCAGATTGCATGGTGCTTCTCTGCCAGGGTGCCAGACTCTGCTGATAAGCTGTGATCATCACAGGAAACTCCTAAATAAATCAGAAAACAATCTCACAGTATCTAAATGTCGTGTTGAAATAACAGAACTATTCTACTTCTTCCCCAAGTGAAGTAATTAAGTCTAAAAATGATGGTTTAGCTTAACCTTGCTCAGGTTATTTTAACCTGGCTCATCTCTCTGTGTCTGCCCAAAATGCACATAAGAGAAGTCTGGAATGCAAAAAGGTTCAAAGTGTTCTTTATGCTCTCCTAGCTGTCACATTATTTTATGCACAACACTCCCGACTCACAGGTGCCTGCAATACCACAACACAGCACAGGGTTACTGTGCCCCAGTCTCTTGCCTTGTCCTGTTTCTTTCACTATGAGCTTCATCTTACACAGTGAGATCACCTGTGCTGTGGAGGAGCCTTCAGCTGGTAATTGGTGAAGTACCTATAGTATTTGCCTGTCTCTTCAATGTCACGTGGTCACTGCAGGAATAACCCATGGCAGGATGAGCCGGTGGGCTGAGGGAAGCACAGGTGATGCAGTCAATTGCACAACAGGTGAAGATCAGGCTCTGCATTTCCTTTGTCTCTGGGCAGGACTACGAGGGAGAGTATTTTCTTTTATTCTCAGTCCTAAGGGATTACTACATAAGTCAGTACAAGAAGAAAAAAATTAGAAGTATTTTTTACAGCTGTGAATGTAGACCTGTGAACTTCTTCCATGATAATTGTTGCTGGAGGGATGTGTCTATGTCCTCTGCTTACTGTTTTTATGTAAAGGTAATTTACATCAGTGAAGAAGAGGGGGAAAACATCACTTTTAAAATCCATTTATTCCTGCATGTGATAATGCTTCATCTTTTCTACATTAAAGATGAAGATTGAAGGTAGGTTACTTATGACCAACTTCCGTGAATAAAAATAACAAACCACAAGCTAAACAAAAAGAGTGATGTAGTTTTCTGGTAACCTGTTACTTCATTAACTTGTATAACTTATTTCATGGTATTTTATCATATTTACAATTTGCTTCACATGCTTCTGATCCCTGACATCTGGAAATACTTATTGAACCTCTGTCTTTTTGACTTTGACATTTAGCTTTTCAAAGAATTAACTAAATCTTTCAAATTTTTATGTCACATTTTAACAGCTAATCAATATTTTGTAGTTTCCATGGATATACTTTTTCTTGTGTAACATTGGCTTAAATTATTTCCCCCATGTTTGCCTGAGCTGTACTTTCTGTTAGTCTGTGGTGATGCCTTTTGGTTATACTCATGATGAGTCTCGGGAACTGAATTTCCTGCTGCTTATGAACTGTCACTTTCATAAACTATTTTGGAAATACCCATTTATATCTTATGATGTCACAGTATTTTTGGTGTGTTTGTGCCCCTGGGAAATGCACTACAATACATTCATGATATGTATGTCATGATGACACTATCTGTGCTAGCTATAATTGTTTCATGCTCTGTGTTACGACCATCCAAGCTTTCACTGAACAGTTCTGACACAGAGATGTAAAGTCCATGTGAGTTTTTATAGCACACTTTATTGTAGTTCAGTTTCAGGTTGGGCAAAGAGATGACTCCTGCAGTAATATTTTCACTATTAGTGTTTCTTTTAACAGATGAACTGTAATAGTAGTTTTTAATGTGAAATGTTTAATTAATTTAATTTGTTCTTCATCATGTGAAAACTTCATCCTGAATTATTGTATTATTTATATTCTCATGTGAAATGGAAATGGCTGTGAGAAAAACAATTACCTAAGTATAAACTCTGTCAGAGGCTGACCTTCTAGAAGACAATGCAGGTAAGGAACATTATTAGAAGACAAAGAGAAATGCAATCTCTTGTATCAGCAAGGTGGAGATTAACTGGCAAAACACTTTGAAGAAATCTCTGAAAAAAGAACCTGGAAGTTCCGTGGGCAATCAGTTGGGTCTCTCCTCAGGCAGAAGTACACCTCCTACTACAAAACATTAACTTGTTTGAAGCTTTTTATAGTTAGCTTTGCTCATTCTTCTCTGGTTCAGAGAACAAGATGTGCAAGAGAAGTCTTAAAAACCACTACCTGTATCAGCCAAACTGCATTTACCACAAGGGGCCCTATATTTTTTTTTAGAGATGAATGAAGTATAGGTATGTCTAAAAACGTCTAGAGAGGAGTTCCTTTTCAGAACTGTGGCAGTATTGTGATGCAAAAAGCAATATTTTTGATGGTTCTAACAAAAAAAGGAAGGACTATTTTAATTTTTGATAAAAGAGTTTAAAGATTGAGTTGATTTGTTAGAACCATCCACTACTGGCAGTTCTCTCAAATCCTTTCACAGGTGGAGGAGATCCCTCATTCCGTTACTGGTTTAGGTCATTGCATGAAAGAATGAGCAAGTTTAAGGGAACTATGTAAAGAGCTCTGTATCTGCTCCTGTGGGACAGATTTCACAGAAATACCTTACATTAAGAGAGGGTGGGAAGGAGATTCTGGAAATTGACAATTAAGAGATCAGCTTGTGGGATTATTGAGCTAATGTGAAGTCCGTGTTGGGTCTACAGAGATTTTCTTTTTGGGTAAGCAGGAGAGCTTTTATTCATGGACTCACTCAGCTCTGTTAGAGTCTATAGATAGGGAAAGAAGTCTCCCTTTGTAACCACCTCATCAGCAAGCTTTGCAGCTGAACTGAATTGTACCAGTACCTGTCTTTGCTGGGAGCATTGGCAGGGTACAACTGCAGTTCTGTAGAGCTCTAGCCACAGTAATACACATCAAATGAAGATAAACTGTCCAGTACACGCCTATTTGTGTGAAGATTTCCATCTTTTCACTGGTAGCCTATGTATCTGAAGTACTTCTCGCACTGAAATTCTCTTTTATGTAAGTAGTCTGCTTTTCTTTGCCTTCTGAGATGTACACATACTGAAAATTTCAGTAATCTTGAAGTCTGCCTCTTGACGTGTAATGTGACCCAAACAGCTGCCCTTTAAGTTAGAAGTTGTGATTGAAAATGCATCTTCTTGAAACAAGTAATTGAAAGTATCTGGGCTCATTCTTGACATTTATGGTAGCATACTGGATTTTTATAGGAAACATGAAGGGATGACAGGAAACATTTTCACATGTGGTCATGGAACTCTGAAGGCATTTAGAGAAAAACAGTTCATAGAGTTCCTGCATATGGAAAACAAACATCTTTTCACATACTTCCATATGCACCAGAAGTATAATGCATTTTGCATCCTTTTCAAGACATGTGGCAGTATTCAGGAGACATAATGCTACAGTGTTGAATAAATGTGGAAAATTCTAGTATACACTGGAATGTTACCTTTAAGACCCATGCGGTCTCAAGATCTCCTTGTTCTAAGCTAAGGAACTTAATTCACCTTGAAAAGAGACAGAGATCTTGTGTCAGCCAGTAAGACCATGTCAGTTTGGATGGAGAGCTATTTCTCCTCCCATGAAACAAAGGCTGTTAGAGAAGGAGAGCAAAAGAGGACAGAGATGGAAGGAGCAAGAGGAGGACCAGATGAAAGATGCAATAGACAGGACCTAGTTGGATATTTGTCCTGACAAGTCATTATTGAAAGGATGAATGCAAATGTGTAATCTGTCTATGGTGTATAACAACACCGGGTAGAAAGACACAAATCAGAGTGATATTTGTTTTGTGCCAGGCGGTTACTTGAGCTTCTGCCTACACCAGGTGTCTACATAATCCTGTGGGCTAATGCAGTTGGAATAGTCAGAGTTTCATAAGGGGGTGATGCAGCTGGCATTAAGTACAGTCACTTCTGACCTTCCAACCTCGTTGTCAGGTAGCCAGTTCTAAGTTGGTTTACTGGGGTCAAAGCGTGAGGTTTTAACTCATGCTCTTGTCTCTTGCAGTGAGACCTACTCAGCTAAGTGGATTTATAAACACTGTAAATCAGAAGAGAGACATTTTGAGTGTGATAAGAAAGTTTAAAATCTGACTGTTTTGCCAGTCTTGGTATCTGTGGGTATAATGCCTTCAGATGCTGCAGACCACCAGAGCTTCCCAACTCTCAGCTCTGTTGAGAAGCCTGGCTATTAAACAGAGATCTAAGCAAATGTGTTTGGCCAATATTCATCAGTAGTTAGCAAAACAAATAGGATGCTTGAATGCAGTAAATTATGGCTAAGAAATAACAGAGAAAGTGTTATGGACTCAAATAACATGAATTCATGTGCTGACACACAGTAAATCTCTTCTCAAGACTCAAAGACTTTGCTAATTAAAACACATTTGGAGGAGAGGAAAAAAATAGGAAAGACGCTATTAGTCCAGATTTTAGTAATGCTAAACTCAAGGCCGGAGGCTGTTCTTGAAAGGATGGCTGGATAGTATGAAATATGTGCAACATTTTATAAGAGTTGAAGGAAAAATTGATGTCATCAATGCATTTTTTGAGACAGCTTCTTGGTGCTTTGGCTTACACATTTATTAAGCTATTGGGGCTGGCAGAGACTGAGAAAAGATTTGTGTTTGAAACAACTTGAGTAAAGGCACTCACTTTTAGCTGGAGCTTTGACAGTCACGCAGTGCAAGTGATAGCCAGTACCAAGAGAAAGGTTGTGCTGAGCTGACTGTGCCCAGCAGCCAGACACCCCCAAGAGCTGCTCACTCGCTTCCTCTCCTCAACAGTACGGGGGGAGAGCACAGAATTAAAAACCTTGTTGGTTGAGATGAAGATGGGAAAATTACATCCAGTTCCCATCTCAGGCAAAACAGACTTTTCTTGGAGAAAATTAATTTATTGCCAGTGCAAATGTATTTAGATAGTAAAAAGCATAAAGAAAAATTAGAGCAACGCTTTCCCTCCTACTTGTGCATTCTTTTCTCAGGCTCATGTCACTCCTTCATTCCCAACTCCTATATGTCCTCTCCCCACCAGGCAGAGCAGGGAGGGTAGGCAATGCAGGTTTGAGGTCAGTCCATAAGAGTTCCTCTGCTGCTCCTTCCTCCTCACAACCCCCTGCTCCAGCATAGGTGTTTTCTGCAGGCTGCAGTCCTTCAGATAAACCAGCTTCTGTGTGACCTGGGCACAGGCTGCTGTTCCTTCACAAAATGCCCACTAACTTTGGAATCGGGTGCTCCATGGTCTGCAGAGTGGACTATAAGGACAAGAACCCAGCTGATCACCCTCGCCTTCTAAATCTCTAAGTGTTCATAGATACTGGTCACTGGTCTGGACACATTCAGGAAAGCAAGTGTTTAACATTACTGCAGGCATGATGTACTTCTTGAATTCAGATCAGTTGTGTGTGTGGTGCCTTCCATTGAAGAGGAGAATTACACAGAAGCCTGGCAAGGTGATCTTCCAGTGTTTCGGTGTTGGTTCATTTCAACTGAATGGACAGACAAGGGAAGAATGATGAAGGAGAATTCTTCAGGCTATCATGGGTGACCCTGTATGGTCCTCATACTCCTCTAGCTGACCAAGAAACAGCTGATATTTTCTGTTTCTGCTCAAATTTAGGGGTTTTTTTTTTGAGATCTAGCAATCCTGCCTACGTATTTTAAATTTTCTGGCAGTTTTCTTAGACTCCGTGTAGTATAATTTCTGCAATCAATTTGTGTGGAACATCTGAAAAAGCAAAGGAAAAAGGAATTACTTGCTGGGACAACAAAGAAAGTAAGAGAACTGGCTAAGCTCTCTGCCTCTGGGATCATTTGTTCCCTGCTTCTGGCAGGCATCCAGCTTTCCAGGTGGGCCAGCTCTCTGATCTGACCACTCTGTTGCCTTCTTGAACACACCTCTGCTTCATGCCATTTCTCATACTTGTGTTCCAGTAAAAAGTAAAGAAACTAAATTAAAAAGTTTGGGGGATGAGTGAGATGAAATACATTTATTTCCAGCTTGCTCTACCAAAAAAGAAAAGTACATAAATGAAAACAAATGGTCCCAAGAGAATTTCGCTGTTACTAAGTAAGAATTTTTCATTAAAAAAGTGATTTCACTGAAAAAAAATTTTAAGCATTTGTAATTGTTCTTTTGTTGACTCAGAGCATGCTGAAGCCAACTGGGAGCGTTCCCACTGATTTCACTGATTTTGAATGGGGTCTCTTATGAGCTAATGATGTGTTCTTGATTTGGTATTTGTTAAAAGACAAGCCAGAACTTTCTGAAACTTTTCCTCAGAGTCGTTATTCTCCACTCAGTTCATTTCTGCATTTCTTTGACGAATGTGTGTATGGTATCAAAAGGGACAAGGGAGAGATGAGTATGAGTTTAAATTTCCCTTTTCCAGAACTTGCAAGGAAACTTCATTTCTTGTCTGTTGTTTTAATGCATAGCAGGCTAATGCTGCTGATGGAAGCAGAGATTTTCATTATTCTATAGGAAGTGTTTTCACGGCAAGATCCTTTGAACATTGTCCATTCCAGACTAATGGGGAATAGGAAAAAGCCATGGGATACCACTAGAAAATCTGATTTCATACCATTTTAAAAAGAAGTCTGCCCTCTTTTTAATCAATTTCCTAGAACCCTGCTGAGGATCCCTCCTGACATTCTGTCGTCTTGTCAAAAATAAATTTTCTTTTGCCTTTGCTCTGACGGAGGTGGGGCCACTTTTACAGATGGCTTGGTAAAGTGAGTAGGAGCCAAGAAAAAGGGATAATTATTCATATATGACATTTCCCATATTTGTGGGTTTTCTTAAACAGGGCAGATACTCTAATGTTCCGTTCTAATGACAGGGAAACATTTATGGTCTCTCTGTCTTATCTCCTGGGAGTGTAAATGCTTTATGTTCAACTCTTCAAGAATTTTATTTTTTTTTTAAAATCCCAAATGCATCTTACTTTAATTTTGGCATTGAACTCCAGTCAGTATTCAGAATCCTGAAAGTGTAAAGACAAAATATCAGATAACTGGACAGCTGTTCAGCTTTCCAACATATGCCTTTTATAACAACCTCCAGGAGCACATCACTTTAATGATATCATTTCTTAAGGTTAAGTTGTACTGGATATGAAGCATTAGGTCATGCTGTATGTTTATTTTCAAACCCAGGAGGTGTGTGATGGGAAGTGTTCCCACCTGGGACTCTGTGAAACATGGTCATGGCAAGACAGACAGATGAGTCACAGGTGAGAAACCATTGTGATACTGAAGAATTTGACTGTAGCCACTTTCAGCATTACCTCAGTTTGAGAAAACTTCCTCTACCCACACTGTGCTGTGCATGTCTGACTCACCCTCGCTCACACAGATAAACCTGCAAGTTGCCATACAGAGTCTGTTGAACTAGAGCAGAGAACTCTTCACATGTCTAGGTACATGCAGGTAAAGACAGGGCTTAGCACAGCTGTTTTCTCCTTCACAAGATGTGTAGATTTAACAGCCCAAATTGACCAGAGGAAATCAGATGAATTACGTTAAGGTTTAACCTTTTGTGACTTGGTTTGTGGCTCATTGACTAGAGACATATTGCACTTTGGGAAGCCTGGAAGGTCCTTGAAGGCCGAGCATCTTCTCTGTAAGAAGTCATTCGGGTCTTGTCTGTTCCTCCAATGAAAAGCATGGCTTTCTTTTTATGGCATAATACCCACTAATGTGTTAAGGATAGTCGAAGTCTCAATGATGATAAATAAGGGACAGGAACCAGGGAGCTGTATAAACTTGTTACTGAGAGGTGAATTTAATAGAATAGCAATCTCCCCCTCTCTCTTTCCTTTAAAGGAAATGGTGTATCTTGTGTTAAAAGCCCTTTTGACAGCTACACAGAGGGGACTTTCCTTACTTTCTTGTGCACAAGGGATTTGGAGATCTCATGTGAAAATCTTATCTTACTTAGACCTAGCAGAGTCTTGAGAGTTTCCAGTAACTCACTCGAAATTTATAGACAGCATTGGTAAAGTCCACTGATGAACCATGGGAAAATGGATGCAGTCCGGTGTGTCTTATAGCCTTTTTGAAGAAAACCACAGGAGATTATCACTGCTAATTTTGAAAGGGAACTCAAGCAGAAGAAGAGAAATACCCACTTCTCCATTCCAAGATCATGACTCATTTAACTTTCTTTTCTGTCCCCTCTCTTTTCTTTATTATTGTTATTAAGGCAATCCTTTTTTCTCATGCACAAAATACATCTCCACTCCACAGTTTACTAAGTCCACTACAATGTGATTTTCTTCTAATCTAATTGCTAAAAATTCAAAGTGTCCAGAATGTTCTGTTCTACTCATTTTAAATCTTTTTCCTATATGAAGTACCTGTAGAGGTATTGTGCATCACTTGGCTTTCTTGTGTTTTATTTCTCTCCCTCTTGCTTATTACAATTATTGTTATTATTATTATTGCTAATGTTATTATATTATCTTTGTTTCAGTCATTAAACTGTTTTTATCTGAACCCTTGAGTTTTTACTTATTTTTCTGGTTCTCCTGCCCATCCCACCCAGTGGGAGAGGGTGAGTGAGCGGCTGCGTGGAACTCAGTTGCCAACTGTGGTTAAACCACTGCACATCCCATCTTGTGCATAGTGAATTAAGTTGTGCAATGAGAAAATGATGCAGCCAGCAGAGGGCAATGAAGGTCAGTTTTTGGAGAAGTTACATAAAACCATCTCAAAGTGGTTGAAAATGTAGGGCGAAAAGGTCAAACAAGAGCATGCTGTGAACTGGTGCTATACATCCATTTCTATTAATTACTATAAGACTCAAGTAAACCCTTGTGACCATGTGATCTATAAACTTTCTTTTTAATGGCCACATTAAAGAATGCAGTTCCTTATTTATGACAATGTAGTTATAGTCTTTTCTACAGGGGAAAAAACCTAATAAAAATTATACTCTCCTACAAAGAGACAAACAGCTTAAACCAATAGTCAATAAACCCACAGCTCCTTATAGAAATTCTATTTTATTGGTCTGTTCTGGAGAACAGTTGTTTTGTTTAAGTTGATAAGCAGGTCATTTTCCCCAAGACATTTAGGTGCCTGGATGAAAAGACAGAGGTCCAGAGAAGTCAGCTGTTGCTCTATTCAGAGAGAAAAATATGCTTCTCTCAATTGGGCATAAAGCTCTTTATCACAGATGCTAATCCAACACGCTTGGAATAATGTGAATTTATGGTAAAGAACAAACTTGTTTGACTTGTGTGACATCTGCTAGGGATATAACTTCTATCTAGGCACTTGGGCAAGCAGTTCATGCCAAGAGAGACTAGCTGTAAGTTTTGTTTACCTCTGACAGTCTGAGCAACATCTTTTTGAATGTAAGTGTGGATCTATGTGCCAAATATTTTAAAATCTCTTGACATTGCTATATTAACCAGAGAACAGCTTAATAGCAGAAAACACCTGGAGTGTTCGTGGGGAATTTATTTATTCTGTGGAAGATCCTAAAGAAGTCCTTCAGAAGTGGGACCCTGTTGCAACTCTGCTATGCTGCACAGGAAACTTCCTGTATGCTGTAGACCTGGGTTTCACTACTGTGTGTGTCACACCAGCTCAGCTATCTGGGGCATGTCACTTGGCTTTTCTGCATGGAGCTTCCCACCTCAAAACAGCATTCGTAATTCCTCCGATTTAAACTACTGTGACTAAACTGTCGGTATAAAAGCTAGGTTGCATTTTGATATGGGATGAAAGAGAGAAAGCAATACCTGCTTTATGAATGTGATAAGTCTAAGAGGAAGGTCCTTAGCTGTTTGAGTGAAATTAATTATCTTTCCCTCCCAAACTTTCAGGAGAAACTGGGAGCTGTAACTATCCTGGTGAAATTCCTGTCTGACAGAGTAACAGAGCTTGGCAAGTATACCACAGGACTCCAGGCAAGAAAAAGGATACTTTTAAAAAGGAAAATATGCAAAATAAAACCTTATAATGATAATGTGGACTTCAGATACTCAAGAGAAGGAAAAGCAAACTCCCAGAGGAAGAGGAAGGTTGAGTTACCTTGTGCTCCTAGCAGAGATTCCCAGGTGGGGAGCAATTGGCTGGTGGTAAGTGCCCTGATGTTCCTGGCCATTAACAGTAATGATAATTATAACTAAAGCTCTCAGTGCCTCTGTGTACTTATTTCAGAAAGAATACAGGATGTGCTATGCTGTGTCAGACCCAATAAGGAGATGTTAATAAGTACCTGTTTGCCTATGAGGTAACTGCTGCCTCTGAGTTTTTATGATGTTTCATCAGCTAACAGCCAGAAATCCAGCTGGCGCCAGATTGGATGTCAAGTGAAATCTGCCTGGAGAGATGGCACCAGACTTGGTGCTGATCTGGATTTCAGTCATGGCTCTTTGTCCCCATCAAATGAGTTGTGGCAGAGAGAGTGGGTGTGTTTCAACCCTGATGAGTCTTCTCTTAACAGCTGCGGTGTTTTGCCTTTTCACTTGTCTGATGCAACCAAGAAGTTATGTTCATATAAGCACAACTGAAGTGCAATCAGTGGCTCTGCTCGGGGCTCTGCAACTGCTCCCCCATGAGCAAAGGGATGCTGTTTCCAGGAGCACAATATCCCTGCGAGGGTAAGAGTCAGTCCCCTGACGGGAGGAATCGCTGCGACTTCTTTTTGGCCCAAGCAGCCTTCCAAGTGTGCAGTGGAGGGCAGCCTGCCCACACTTCCCCTCTGCTAGGGCTGACTTTTCTCCTGGGTCAGCGGGGCCAGCTGAGGATTTCAGAAGTGCAGGGTTGTCCCAGTTTAGCCGCTGCACAGTGTTTTAATGGAGTCAGTGCACTGTACTGTAGCAGCAGTTCTGCCAGGCTGACGTACTCTGCCATCGCAGATTAAGTGAAATCAGTGAGCACAATAGTTGAAGGCAAGTCACAAATAAATTATATTCATAGGCTTTAAATATTTTATTATTCTTTTTTTTTCCTGAGGCTAAGAAGGGTGGTAATTCAGTCTCCCATGTCTTTCCCACAACACAGACTTTCACCCAGCTACTCTTAATGATTTGAGGGCAGATTTTAGACCTTAAAGAAAAAGTCAGCATTCATTGTTACCTACTTATTTGTGTAAAATAAAAATTCCTCTCTCCTTACTCATTAAATTAATCATTAGGGAGTTTTATTTCGTGTTCCTGTCTTGAAATGTAGGAGGAAGAAGGAAATGCTGAAATATTTTTCTCTCTCTTTTTTTTTTTTCCCCCGTTCTTTTGAGGTGTTCACACATCAGAGTGAAATGAAAGCATGAATCAAGGAATAGCCAACCCTCCTTACTGTTCCTCTCCTCACACCCATTTCTTCCATAGCCAGACCAGCACCAGCTATTTGGAGTAGATAGGCAGCTCCAAGAAAGGTGGTTCACAGCCAAGTGAGTGTGGCAGTGGCCTCCTGGAGCCCCTCCACAGGACATGGATGAGGTGTAGGACAGCTGAGCCCTTCATGGGCTCATTACGTGGGTATTTAAGCATGGCAGCAACCCGGCAGGGCTTTATGGCTGGTTATAGCTCATCACCTTTGAGCTGCATGCAGAGCAGAAACCATGACCAGGCAGTCCACGTGCCAAGCTTTTCATAAGACAGCCTGTAATAGTAAAGTAATGAAGAAAATGTTGAAGTCCCATGAGTTTATGATAAAAGTGCAAGTGTTAAAAACATTGGGAAGCATGCTTGGAAGAAAGTGAAAGTTAGACACTTTTCAAAAATCAAGATTAAAATGTTTTAAACCATGACAGAATCACAAATTCTTGAGGTTTACTTCTTTACCATTTTTGCTTTGGCCTTGTTGAATCACAGCCCATCCTTTTTTTTAGACGTGGAGAGTATTTTCTTGAGCCCTTTTGCATCCAATCAAAAAAGTCTTATCCTTAGCTGTTACTCTCCCTCTGAAATATGTAATATTAAGATTCTTTGCTCATAAGAACTAGGTTATGCAGTTTAAAGAGAGGAAGAGAAAATAGAAAAATAAATAATAGAATATCAACAAATAATTGTTGATTCTTTTTGCATTCAAAGACCTGAAAGTAAAAGCTTAATTTTTTTAAGCCATTTTCAGCCACTGCAACTACAGTAAATAATATTTAATTGAATAAGGTTGAAGGAAAAAAAAAAAAACAAACACAAAAGAACAACTGATCAGAGAGATGAATAAAGTTTTTCTGTTTTCTATAGTAGGAAAACATGAAATTGACAGTGGTGAAGAAATCATCTTAAGGGAACAGATTTGTTAACATTGAAAGTTTAACTTCTTGAAGGTTTTTCACCTTTAAAGAACAGATGCTTGGTTCTGTACAAGAATCAATTGCAGCATTTTTACTATTTTCATCAAGGAAATTGAATGGTGTACAAGTGGAGAAAGCAAGACATAGAGGTGTAAAAATATTTTCTAACCACGACACAGTAAGGAGTTAAGAGTTTTTTAAACCTGGAAATATTCATAGTCAAACATTCTTAATTTATTTGCAGGTAACTGGAATATTTGTTTGTGCAAAGAATTCCCTGTAGTCTCATACAGAAAGTAGCAATGCATGCATTCTTTAAAATGAAACTGCATGCTCTTGGTTTAGGCTTATTATGTTTTACAATGTACCTTTATATTGAGGAGATTTTGTGTTTCTTAATAGTGAATTATGTCTTCTTGGCTCAGAACAATTGACCGCTCTCTGGTCGAAAGGTCAAAAATAAACTGGAAATTTCCATGTTGATAAGAAAGCCTGAAAGCAAAAAAATAGTACAGGTGAGGTAATGCAAATTGTATGTTGCTGTGACAGGCTCTTAGCCAGACCTGTTCTGAGCTGATCCTACCTTTTCTCCTTCCTGCTCTCTCCTTTCCCATCTTTTTCTTCTTTCCCATTCTTCGTCGCTCCAAACCTAAAGATGGCCAGATATGACATGCTGCCAGTCAGGACTCCTGAGCTTCAAAAGGATGTCTCATCAGCAGAGACAGAGACTCTTTTGTGTCGCTTTTGGAAGTGGCTCTGTCTGCTTCTGTGCAGACAGGAAACTCTGGAGCTTCTCAGTGTACTCCAGCCTCTCGATGCAACACCTGGATGGAGGCGGGATTTGTGTGTATCTTTCCCCCAAGACTTCAGGCGAGGTAAGACTACAGTTAGTGCAATGATCTGCAAGGAGACATCATTCTAGATGAATGAAGGTAAAGAAATGGGTCTCTGCATTTCGGTGCATCTCCCAAAAAGGTACTTTTGGCTGCGTGTTTTGCCAGCTCAGAGTAATCCTAAAATCACAGGAAACATGCTAAACTTGTGCTGGGAATTCATCACTAAATGGATGCATCACCATGGGTACTGTAACAACAAAACTGTGAAAAACAAATTGAACTGAGATAATGCTAAAATATTTAGTTTAATGTCATTGTCATGAGTTTCTAAGGGTCAGGAAATACTGCTGTGCTTTCTGAGAGGTGTGTGGGAATTTATAGGAACTGTCAGTCTGATTTCACAAGGCTGTGCTCTAATTTATTTTGTCCTTCTCTGTGAAAATGTGAGCGCAAAGTTCTGCTATACCGACAGGTCAGTTAATAACACTTAGCAAGGTGCACACAGTGTGCCAAGTGCAAGAGCCAAGGGGAGATGACCCTTGTTTTTGATCAAGTGATATGAATTGGATGAGAAGGCGTCATAAGAACAGCCGCAGTCAGTCAAACATCTGATCTGTTTAACTCAGTAATTTGTCAGCTAAGGTGACTAGTGGGGAATATTTAACAAAAATATAAAACATAATGTAAACACAGAAAGTGTCTTTTTGTAATATAGTTTATGAGCTGGGAGAGAGGAAAGAGAGTCATAGAATGAGGCTATGAAGTCCTCCTGCATCTCTTGCGGTGCCAAATTTTCAATTGCCTGTGATCTACTCGTATGCAGAAAGATTGTGTTTATCAATGGCTTTGCAAAAGGCAAACCTTGTGTTTACTTCCTCTCTGCTTTCTGGCAGCTGAAGTTTAGCACCACTGCTCTCTGCGGCCAGAGGCTCCCCGAGGCAGTGCAGCATCTTTCTGTGTGTCAGCAGCAGAGTGCCAGTTTTCCCTGGGGCTTTCACACACTCGCATTCACTGCTGTTTCTTCCACTTCACAGATCCAGGAGATCTTACCTCTGGTCAATGGTTCATGGTATCCATGCTTCTGTAGATCATGTGACTGAGGTTTTAGTTTTTGATGTGTCCCTTTGGGACTGGGACTGTAGGAGTGACATTGAGAGGTGAGCCAGGCACAGCATTCTGCACTGACTTAAATGATCACTGATCACTAAGAAAGCTGAGCATACATTTTTGAGAAAGAAGGAACAGTACGGAGAAAGAAAATCCTCCTGGGGAACTCTTGTACCCTTCCTTGTGAGTCCGAGGGATCTGTGAAACTGTTATCCTGGTGACCACATCAGCTCCCCTGGTAAATGAGAAGGTATACAGGCATACAAAATTTCTTGCAGAGTTTCTTGGGTTATTACATTTTTTCATGTGTATCTCATGAGTGGACAAAATTTGGGATGTACTTTGTGGGATTTTATCTAAAGAGGAACTGAAAAAAGATGTACCGTAAGTTACCTTTTGAAAATAATTTTAAATGCTCTAAAAAAGTGTTTCTGGAACATTTGACCATTGAAAGCAAAAGATCATACTGAGTCTAAATCAGCACAGCCTTTTTACACCTTGTGGCTAAAACATTTTAAGGGCACACAAAGGCACCACCGAGAGCAGAGCTGTGCAGTACAGCAAGGAGGGGATTTGCTGACAGTGCACTGTAGAGAGGGCACAAGATGGTGCAGCCCTTTTCTCTTCCCTGGGCAGCACTCTAGCATATTAACATCTTTTATTCAGCATTTAACAAGACCATCGCTGTGTCATGGCTGCATTTCTGGGCAATGCCAGTCTGACACTACCTCAGGGTAGAAATGCTTTAACTATAACACAAATGTACCTTACAATAGTGGAGAACCCTTTTGCAAGATGGAGAGTAATGCACTCCAAACAGAGAGCTACTCTGGTAGCCCCAAGGTGATATCTCCCAGAGCAGCCAGAAAGGTGAATGCACAACAGCAGCAGTATTTTATAATAATTTGCATGAAAAAAACCCATGAATAACAGAACTGGGGACTACTTTGAAAACAGAGGAGATTGGGTTTTTTCCTTAGTACTAATGATAGTGAAATATTCTCTGTAAGAATTTTATTGAAGCTGCATGTTTTGGGGAGAAAAAAAAAAGTCTGCTTTTATCCTACCTTTTTTGCTCCATTGTCATTTGGAAGAACCTAATCTTCTTTAAGATGCTCTATGCAAATGGTAAAGTTACTTCATAAATAGAGCAAACAGAAGGAATATTAATTTTCCTTCTAATGTCTATCACTGGACAAAGGAACTGAGAGCTTTACCCCATTGCTTTCACTGTGACAGGCTTGTAGTTGGATGCATGGTAAAACCAACAGAAGCATGTTACCTTTGTAGTGTAAAAGGGCTGAGGACCATGCTGAAAGGTGGTTAGGGTCACAAAATTTAATGTGGTGCTCAGCAGCACCTTGGAGCCAAGGAGTCTCTCACTCTGTGACTCAGCTCCTCCAAGGTATGTGCCTTGGCTGTCTTCCTATTCTGCAGCAATACCTGGGCATGCGTCAGCCCCAGCAAGCTGTCCCTGCTCATCCATGGGGTGCAGCCATGGGGACAGAGGTTGTGGGGTTGCTAAGGCATGTCTCATGCTATCTGGACAGCTGAGGAGCCTGTTGGAGGATAGGTGTATGGGAAAGGGAGGTATTGTAGAATGCAATAGCCTCACATTGTCTACATTCTAAGTGTTACTCCATAACAAATATTAAAATGTGTCACATGGGTGGTTCCAAAAAACTGGTATCGGAGCCTCCTGAAGGTGCTTCTCCCTCCACTTTTTTTTCCCTCAAAAAATGTAAAGGGATTATTAACTAATAGTGGATATTGTCAAGAAAGGGAATTTCAAATACCGACTAGACCTCTATGACCCAGACCAGTGTGGCGCAGAAGAGCTGGCTGGGAGAACCCATCTGTGGGTGCCATTGCAAGGAGATGTGGTAGGGCCATTGGGCACCGAGGGTCAGTATCTTCATCTGCATTTGCAAATAGCCTGAGACAAAGCAGCCAAAAACATTTTCTGGTTTTGCCTCTACCTTATGGGGATGAAGTGGGAGGCTGGAGGCACGTAATATCTGATGCATGTGGTGTTTGCCGCAGAGGAGCCAAGAGTTATTATTGTCTCAGTGGCCTAAGGCAGCAGAGGGATATTCTGGGAACCAGCTGCTAATGTGGTTGAGCTATTTAGACTTTAGAGAAGTGAGGTTTCCTTGTTGCCCAGGGTTTTAATCCAGATTTGCAGGTCTTTCCTACAGTGAACTACAGATCTCTATCAAAACCAATGCAATCCCTTCTGCTTTCAGTGCAAAAGGGTAGTTTGATAAAATCCTCCTGCAGTGTTGCTCTTTATTCCAGGAGTAATTGCCCTGACCTAGCAACTCGGATGTCTTTTGTATTTACCCAAGTTTTGCACACTTGAATGCTAATGCAGACTCAGGCACAAGATATAAACCACAGAGTGTCTTGTAATTTTTCCAAACATCATATGTCATCTTGCTGTCTGCTTTTGCTCTAATTTGTGGGACTCCTTGTGCTGAGAACGTGGCCTTGGAGATTTTTGCCTCAGGTCTCTTGTGGTATTTTTGATTCCTCATTGTGTTCACAATGACAGAGCCCCTTTCAAGATTCAGTCTTGAACTGGTGAATTTTTGGCCTGCAATATTCCAGTTGCTTTGTGAAGACTGACTCTGGGGACTTGCCATGGCCTAGAAAGGTGAGTGCTAGGAATTATTAACAGGTCCCTTCATGTCTCAGCCACAAACCTGCATGATCAGATCCAAGTCTGACAGATATACTTTTCTAGGTTATTTGATTAAAAGCTCGTCTCCACAGGCACAAAAGAACTTAGGGACATGCTGGCAGGCAGGAGAACCCCAAAACCCAGTCATGGAAAGAGACATGGTGCCTCCTAAGGCTGTCCCAACAGTGTCTTCGGCCCCTAATGACAGCTGCTCTCCAGAGCATCTTTTGGACCCTCAGCCCGCCTCAGGGGCACTGCCTAGAGGCATGAGATACATTACTGGATGCAGGGGAATAACATTTGGAGATCACAAGATTTATTAGAGAGATTTAGGGGAGGAACCAAAGAGAAGAAAGAGAGGAATCAAGGCACTTTGGGGAGGAAGAAATGTGGGAAAATAGAGTCGAGGCTCGTTGTAAGTAAACAGCCTGATGGCCAGGGGGCTTATCTGGCCATCCCCTGTGCCTGACCATCTCATTCTGCCCTACCCTCTTATTAACTCAATTTCTAGCTATTTCCCTGCGTGAAGGGACTGCCTGCTGTGTGCATGTGTGTTTGGAGGTCTACATGACAGTAGCTGAAGCCGGGCTGTGGTCAAGTGACCCACACAACTGTGGTGCCAGAAGTCACACTGGGTGAGAGCGCATATGCTGGTGTGCCATAGCTAGCAGATACCAAACTGGCATAGCCAACAAACACACTAACCGTCTTGGCAGCCAGATTCAAAGCAGCCATAAGGTGTGCGTGTCACTCTGCGTGAGACCAACAGAGGAGCTGGCTACCTGGGGACCAGGAGAACAGCTGCCGGAGAGACCGTGCTGTCTGGGGCTGAGGGGTGTGTGTCAGTGTGTGCTAGAGGGCTCTAAATCTGGCCTGTGTGCTCCGGTGCCAGCACCTGGGGAGACTGGGATCCATGCACAGCTACTGTGCAGACCAAGTATCTGAGCTGGAGGAGTCTCCCTTGTACATACGGGCACATAAATGCCTACCAACAAACCTTCATCCTGGTCGGCCAGTGAGGTGAGCAGAATGAGGCTGCTGTGCATGCTGAGAGTGCCTGCACGTGTTGGGCTCTGTGACTGGCTCTGTATAAATGTGTAGCACAGTGTTTGAGCGAGGGTCCACCTCACTCGCTGGGCCTGGGGATGTGCCAGGGGCAGCCTTGCCTTTCTTTGGCTGCTAGATTCTAATAGCCTCTTTTTTTATCACCTTCTTTTAAAAGTTGTTCTCATATGAAGTACACCACTCAACTTATTGCAATACAATTTCATAACCAACTTTCTTTTGTTAACAGAAATCTGTTAAAAACTTGCTTCGACAGACAGTGCTGTAATAAACCCCTGCTTTTTCAGCCTTTCTGATTCTTCCTCCATTGGGTCCTAGGTTAGGTGTTGGTCAGCCATCAGTGAGACCCTAAGCGTGATAGCTGATACACACACACATACAAGCATTGCTTAACTTCTGCATCAGACAAAAAGCGTTTCTAACTGGCTTGCACTAAAGCTTCTTAAAACTGCAGCTCCTCAGAGCGTTTTCTTGCTGTTAGCTTTTCTTTGTGGAGCAGGTCCAGGATAAAACACATAATTCAAACTTGTCATGCCTAAATCACTTGAGGGCAAATAATGCAGATAAGTATTTTGGTTTTACTAGTGGGTAAGCGGGTAAATTTGGTATTTCCTGTGACATAATTCAAATTTATGTCAGCAGACTTATTTGTATGCCAGATCCTGTACAGGGTACAGTCAGTTTGGTGCCACAGCTTTTCTTGAAGGTGATTCATATCAGGCTTATAAACATAACACATTATCACATCAAACAATGTCTAATATCTATTCTTGGAAATGAAGAAGAGTGATGAGATAAGGACTGGAACAGAACATCGCAGATTTCAGGAAATCAGTTCTTTTTTTCTCTAAGTAAAAAACTGAGTCTAAAGACTGGGTTTATTTAGGCCCATATATATAATTTTTTTTCCCCAAAGATCTGTCAGAAAATTTTTCTTATACTCTTTCACATTTAATGTGATTTTTTTCAAGCAATATCCTGTGGTTTTGACCTGTCATACCTGAATGGAAAAACTAAAAAGACTTAAGTGCAGAAATCTTTCATCTAAGAAAGGTACATGGTAGGTGGATACCATAAAACCAGTCAGGTGTAGGAGCTGAAATACAGACAGACCTGAAAACAGAACTGTAGCATTGCTGAGTTAAAAACAAACCAAACATAATCTTGATCCAACAGAATTGGCTCATCTTGAGGCAAAAAAGGGTTATGCAAATAATCCTGTTCAACATAATTTCTGAAGCTATCATATTCCATCCAACTCATGATAAGGGAGCACTGAGGGAGGGAAACTGTTTTGGTTTTTTAAAATCATTTAGCTGATTCATACAGGAGTTCTTCCTCACCAGGTTGTGTTCTCAACTTGGTACATGCACAAAATCTCTCTTGGAAGACCACTGTGAACATTTAATTTGCTGTTCAGCATGTGAAGCTGCCTTTGTCACTCCACAGTATGCAAACTTATCATGGAAGAATAAATTACTTACTATGCCATCAGATTTCTATGTTCTGTTTCATTAAGTGGTTCCATAGGAAGGGCTAAAATTCAGACTAAGGTTATCTGTATTCTTTTTGTATTTCCAAGTACTTGACTTTGCTATATTTATAATATTTTGATGTGATCCTGCTTGTGTGAAAGTGCCATGGAGCTCTGGGTTTCAGCAGATATCCTTTCTCAGGTTGTATCCAAGACAACTCCAGTTATGTCTAAATTAACTTTTACTATAGAATATACAGATGAGTGCAACTCAACTGTAGTATCGAAGTATAAGCTTGAGGAATTGATTCTTACAATTGAGAGAAAACTCTTATCGAGGTTGGTGTAATAGCAATTTATTGTACAAATTATTTGTTAGATGTGCACCACAGAAATGAACCCTTTCCCCAACAAGAAGAGTAAAAAGTGTTTAAAAACTTTGCAGTGTTTACTTGCTGATTCATTTTCACAGAAAGATTGGGAACCCAATGAAGATTGCATTGCTTATGGTCTTTCTTCTGACCTTCTGCAAGAACCTGTCGTGCTTAAATGACATACTTATTATTTCCTGTTAGATTGTCCTCATCCAAATCTTATTTTTTTTCTCTGCAACTGTGAGCCATAAAACTAGAGTGGAAATCAAAGACGTTCAAACCACTGTCCATATTAATATGTTACTCTCAGAATTTACACTAAAAATTAATCCCACCCCTGCAAATTGTCACCTTTTTTTTCCCAGGTATTTTAGAAACATTATTGAATCTTCTGTTTAGATAGCAGTTGTCATCCACGGGCAAGCAGGACAAACTCCAGTGTGGGGTGTTAGCTCAGTCTCTAGTCATTCTTCAGGGCTCTCACAAAGTATGCTGGCTTGTGTTTAAAGGAATAAATTGGGGTTTTGTCTGAATAAAGACTTTGTCTGAGTAAAGACTTCAGCTGAGAACTTCAGTCCTACAATTAGAAGCATCTGTTCCCATATAAAGCTAACATGATTATTGAAGCAACCTTTGATGACCAAGATTCTCAAGCCTGAAATAAAATTAGTCTTAAACAAATTTGGTTTGCTGCCCAGGGTATAGCTAAGCAATCAGATTTCAAGAGATTGGTCTCAACCTTTATTCAGCTTGAAAAATTGGGGGGATTTAATGCTAACAGCTTTAAACTAAAACATCGTAAGTTTATACTATTGATCATTACAGATGAATTGGGTAGTTACAAAAGATTTTTGGTATCTGAAGTTGTGCTAAATGTTGTACAGTTCTCTGAACTCAGGGTTATAGTCGTTTCAAGCTCCTATATTATATAGCTCAGAGCAGGAACAATCAGGTTAGTCTGCTCAGTACTACAGCTTGAACAACATGCAATGTATTTCTGTAAAAAAATAATTTTCAGAATATATTTTTAAACATTTTTGCACCACCAATATTAGAGAGAAGTAAAAAAAAAATTATTACTAAGCTATTTTATTGTGATAGTGTTAAATCCTTTATTTGATTGGTCCTTGCTACGTAAGCTCTTTGGTTGTCTAGTAAGCAAGGAGGGAAAACAGTCCAAAAATATGCAAAGGGACAATTATATTAAGAACAGACATATACACCATCAAAATTGGGCAGTGCATGATAAGGTATAGTGACATAGATTTTGGGTGAAACAGAAGCCAGTCTGTACCATAAGAAATATCTGTGATTCATATAATGAAGATAATAATCTCTTTTGCAAAAAATTAGTATTAATACTAGCAAAAATAAGGCAGGAATTTAGAATTGTGTCTTGAGAGTACTGTCCACAGTAGCTTCCAGATTTCAATTGTGTGGATAGAACCAGTGACTCTTGCAGATGAGCCTGTGTTGAAGCTATTTTCATCTCCCTAAAATCCTTCTGTAGTCACTTGCAAAAGAGGTATCTCCAGATACTTGTCAGTAGATCTCTAGTGGCTTTCTCGAAAAAAAGCTTGTGTTTGAAAATTATGACTTGAGATCTGGTTTTACTTGGCTTTTTTAAACATACAGGTCCTGAATGATGTTTAATTTACTGTCTCAGAAGTAGTGTCTCACTAAGTAGCCAGCCAGGATACATGTGGTGCTCACTGTTATGTGTTTTACATGTTTGCAGCATTTTAATATTTGTTTCCTCAGTCTCTGCCCTGAAGATATTTCCCACCAAAATTCGGACTGGCTTACTCAAGCTGGGACGGGCGGTGACCTTAGGTTAAGGACTGTGTAAAATTTGATTCACTTCTTATTACACAGTATGCCAGATTAGATGAGTAAGTGCATTATCCCCACAATTCTATGAATTGTTTTAATAATAAAGAGTAATATTGTTGGTAAAACTGTGAGAAAGGATCTAGGAAGTAGAATTATTTCTGTGTAATTCAGTGCACACTACCAGTTTCAGCCAAGAGAGGATATAAATCTATTGCATACCCACTGCACAGCCCTGGCATTTATCCTTGGCAAAGTCCAGTTCGGCGTCATTGCATATACATATATATATAAATATTGATGTATCTGTGTATATATATACATACATACATGTGTATATATATATGTACACATGTATAGTTCATACTGAATCCAGACACAAGTCCTGATTAGTCTCTGGACTCACTGCTGGGCAGATGCCTAGACTGGTGGGCTTAGCTAGAATCAGTGCTGGTTATTGCTGGGTTTCTGTTATATAAGTGCTCTCCCTCTATTGCATTGTGGGACCCTCCGGGAACAGACCAGAGGTGATCAAATACTTTGACTCTTAGTAAGAGGTGGTCACCGTTGTGCTGCTTTTCAGACTGCAACAGCTGCATGCGCTGGATGGGCCCCCAGCCTACCTTGCTGAGGAGGAAGCTCAACTTCTGCATTGCCCAAGAGTGTGCAGGCACAGAGGTAGGATCAGGAGCTGTCAGGGTGTGGGTCAGGAGGTTAATGGTCTGAATGGCCCAGAGGTCAGGGCTCAGCCTAACTAGCCTAGGCACAAGCTTATCTTAACTGGTAAACAGAGTTACCTCCACTGTCACATTTATTTATCTTTGGGCAAATTCTGCCAAGCATTCTAAACTGGCATTTTATACTTGCCTCTGGGAAGATGTTGAAAGCTTTCAGCTCCCATTAAACTCATGCTTTGCATAGGTATGGGTAAACCTTTAATGCACTTTTCACTTCTCCAGTCTCAAGACAACAGGGAATAAATTTTCTCTGTTCTGTAAAAGTGCGGTGTCTTATGCTGTGCTAGGTTTTGGGACCTGGACATGCTCCAGCTTGCAGGTGTGGGTGAGTGTGCCAGCCTTCCTGCTCTGCACATTGGTTTCCTTGAGGAAGGAGCCCAGATATGGTGGCCAGTCCCATGCATCATGCCTGAGGCAACAGGGATTGGGACTGCAAAGGACATGACCATACATGCCTGCCCTCCATACAGTCCTATTCCAGCATCTTACAACTGACTGGCTTATTAACTGTACTTTCCAGCCCCGCCTTTATCCCTACCTGTGACTAACATGCTCTTCCCGAGTCTTGGAGCTACATGTAACTTCACTGTTTAACATACTTTAATGCACCTTTCTGCAGCAGGCACTAAAAATCATATCCACTCTTCTCATCGTGTATCGCCAGTGATTCCCACAATGGTTGCTGGCTAAGAGGAGCAAGTCCAGTTCTGCAGAACTTGTGTAGCTGTGTTCTGCTATAGCCTAGCATAAATTGCTGTTTTTCCATCAGGGTACATGTTTGGACATGGAAGTATTAAATCCATGGCAGAAAAACTTTGAGAAGGTTGGTTGTGTCTTTTGCATTAATCTTCATTGCCACCCACACTATTAAAAATATTCCAGAAAATTCTGCATTAGATAACTCCATATGTGGTTAAGATACAAACTCCTTAGCTTTTGAGTATAAATAAAAAGCAATTTATGTACAAAAGTATTATGCTGTCAGCCATGATTTAAGGAGCTATTTTATCACGATTAAATATTAGCGAGACAATGAACAAGAAAAAAATGGTTTTTCTTTAACTGCAATCTCCTATTATTCCAGAAAGTTATTAAGCATAGAAGAGAGAACTTCATCATATTAAATGCTCTTGAAAGAGATTTTTTTCACATGTGCAAAGCAGGGCAAAATGTAGTGATACACTGGATTGTTTAATGAAAATTCTCACAAGTTGCAAACTTAATGATAAATGTTGTGTGATGCTAAACTAATTATTTGCCTTTTTCCCTCCCCTGCCCCATTCCCCCCCACCCCCTTCTTTCCACTTGGACTATTTTCCTGTTTAACTGGCATTTGGAATGAAACCAGAAAAGCAGACAATTTACAAAGGAGAAAAAAAAATACCATTCAATTGAAAATGTCCATCTGTTTCTAAATTTCTAAAAAACTCACCCAGAAACTTAGGTCTAAATAGTATTAGAAACTATGTCAACCAGATTTGAAAATACACAGGTAGTTATGAAGTTCCCATGCAAATGAAAATATCTCTCCATTCAAAACAGAGGGGAAGTATTGACCTCATTTTCCTAACCTCGTAAACTCTGAGGAAGTATGTCCTGCACCTCTTTGAGGAACAACTCTCTTTGGAAACCCTTATTCTGTATGCTGGGTACACTGTTGCAACTCCCTCTGGGGAGATGCACCTTTCCTGTATCCCCCAGCAGGGAAGAAGAAAAGAGAACCCTTCAAATGGGAGCGGTAATTAAAAATTCTGCATCCTACTACCAAGAGAAGAGAAGATTAAATAGAAATGTCACTTGTTGAGTTTCTATTTCCTTAGATCAGTAGCAATGCTGCTTCACAGTACTCCCTGCTTCCTTGGTTTGCTCTGCATTGCACAATACTGTATAAAATAAAAAACTGAATTTTGTATTTGACTAGAAAGACTTTAACACCCAGTGGTTGCCAATTTTAGGCATTTTGCTCTCTTCCAAGACACAAACCAATTGCGTGCAACAGATTTTTACTCTGTTATCTTTTGTGTCTATAGATGACATAAAGAGAATATTTTTGAGTCATGTGAGACATAAGGAACCTAATTCTCAGCTTGAGATCTTTTTCAGAGGTGAAACTAGGAGATGATATTTTTTCTGATTTTTGTAAGACATAACACCTTACTTTTCTGCTTGTTCAGCTGATATGAATCTAATAGGTTTCTGTTGAAGTCTCTATTAAAATAGGAAGTGTTCTTGCTTAGGCTTTATTTCATGGCTTCCTATTTATGCCCTTTAGGTTTTGACCCATTAAAATTTCCTGGAGTACATTGCTTGTTGAAAGTAGTTATCCTGTCTAGTCCAACCACACTATGCTTTCATAAGAAATGCTTTAAAGCTGTTTATGCAATATCCTTGCACATTGTCATTCAGTTATCTTGTCTTCTGATCTGTATTACTAAGTTAGAAGATGCTGAGTAAATAACTCCATCTCTTTGAAGTGCTTGACTTATTTCCATTCTGCAGTTGGAAATCACCAGAGCATAAAAAACAAGCTCTTCAATTACTTCAAATTGCTTCAAAATGTAGCAGTACTTAAAATATCAATTTGCGTGAGCAAGAGCTGTTTTTCCTGCGTGTTCTTGGTGCAGTTGAGGTCGTGGGTCTCTCTCAGAGTGCCAGTAGCAGTGTGCTGGTTAAATACGCAATGTGATGTGCAGAGAAAACACCCACCCCCAGGGGCCCACCCCCTGTTTCTTTTATTATTTACTCCACTGGCATCATGAGCAAAGGAGGCAAAATTCAACAGTGCATTTCTGAGGTAAATAAAGGCCTTTTATTTAATAACAGCAGCCCTATTAATCCAGGAAGTATATTTTACATGTATATTCTTGTTATAAGTTGCAATAGGTGAATTTTTTTGCATCTGCAGTGCTGTTAAGATTATTGTTTTAGAAGTCTCTGTTTGTTACAACTCAAGAAGCGGAAGTAAGCCTGTTACAGTAGCCTGGTCTGGCCTCATTTGTGGTCCATGGCAGGACCTTCATTGCCTTCAGTGGGAGCTAGATCATACCATTAATGCCATGATCATTTGCCCTGAGAGGCTCACTTAAGAGCTCTTCAGTTACCTTTCTAGAAACTTTCAAACTGTTGAGTCTAAGAGTTTGCCAGGAGTTTGAAACTGAGCAAAATCCTGGCATCAGGCACCTGGTAGCATCATTAATCACTGGTGCAAAAAAGAAAAGAAAAGACAGCAGGGACACAGTGCCAAATCCTTGTTTGGCTCCATCAGATGTTTATGTAATGGGTGTGCATAATGCCTTATCAAAGCACAGAACTTACCTTTCCTTCAACATGTAGGCATACTTCAAGCACTAAGAAATAAATGACAGCATGAGTCCTCTGAAGTACCAAATGATCTTTTTTTCTTTTTGTTTCCTTCCCTTTCCATAGAAATTCTAAATTACGTTACAGGCTGTTGCTGTTATGTGGTGAACAGGTCTGCTTGAGCTACAAAAGCACATATGCATCTAGGATCTCTCTTTTGTGATAATTACCATGATATTATGGTTTGCTTCTGCACTGGCAGGAAATGAAATTCAAATTTTGCCTTTCTGCTTAGCCCATGTAGTTATTTAGCCAGAGATAGTAAGAAAATACTCTGCAATTATGCTGGCTGAGAGTCTATTATCCCTTCAAATCCATGGTCTGCACAGAAGGGAAATCTGAAAGGACTATTTGAGTCGTTTAGGGTGTATGTTTCTCTGGCACACTCATAATCTGACCAAAGCCATTATTGGGAAGTCAGTTGCATTCAATCATTTTGCCTGTTAATGAGGAGTTACTGAATCCTCCAAGCATTAATCCCATTTAGGAAAACACAAAGGCAATCTGTACCTTGTATCAAGCAATTATGATTGCATTGAGCTTGAGGAATTCAGTTATTTGTTGGAGGTTGTTTTTCCCACAACAGACCCTGTAAATAGAATTACCAAGCCTTTCAAATGTTAATTTGTTGAGAAAAATATAATGGCTAATAAAGACAATTAAGTTTGTATTGTAAATACTGGACTGCAGGAGTAAAGCTGCCATGGCTTGTGAAGAAAGCGTGGCATGACTCTATGGAACTGCTGAGGCTGGAAACTAGCTTGCTAACTGAGTAAAGGATATATGGCTATTAACATCGGCCACAGACTTGTATTTCGTGCAAGGTAAATGTAACACAGGGCCAAAGAATGTGTGGCCTAATCTGAATATTTTTTTCATAAAATTGAAGTTAAGCAGGTAATACTGAAGATCTGAGACTGCAAATGAAAAAATCACAGACCAAATGTCCAGCGTGCAGCTCGATAAACACATCATGCGATAGGTGAATGGTTTGTAGGAGCTGTTGACTCCCTGGAAGGCAGGGAAGCCCTGCAGAGAGACCCGGGCAAATTAGAGGGCTGGGCAATCACCCACCATATGAAGTTTAACAAGGACCAGTGCCAGATTATGCACCTGGAAAGGGGCAACCCTGATGTACAGACAGACAGGGAATGAGAGGCTGGAAAGCAGCCCCATGGAAAGGGACCTGGGGATCCTGGTTGATGGCAAGTTGAATGTGAGTCAGCAGTGCCCTGGCAGCCAGGAGGACAAACCGTGTCTGGGGGGGCATCAGGCAAAGCATCGCTGCTGGTCGAGGGAGGGGATTGTCCCACTCTACTCTGAGCTGGTGTGGCCTCACATCGAGTGCTGTGTGCAGTTTTGGTCACCTCAATGTAAGAAAGATAAAATCATTAGAGGGGAGGGCCACGAAGATGGTGAAGGGCCTTGAGGGGAAGACATACAAGGAGTGGCTGAGAGCACTTGGCTTGTTCAGTCTAGAGAAGAAGAGACTGAGGGAAGACCTCATGGCCATCTACAGCTTCCTTATGAGGGGAAACAGGGGGGAAGGCATCTTTTTTCTCTGGTGACCAGTGATAGGACCTGAGGGAATGGCATGAAACTGTGTCAGGGGAGCTTTAGGCTGGATATTAGGAACAAGTTCTTCACACAGAGGGTGGATAGGCAGTGGAAAAGGTTTCCTGGAGGAGTGGTCACAGCACCAAGCCAAACAGAGTTCAAGAAGTGTTTGGACAACGCTCTCAGGCACAGGGTGTGACTCTTGGGACTATCCTGGGTAGGGCCAGGAGCTGGATTTTGATGATCCTGGTCAGTACCTTCCAATGTCATATATTCTATAATTGCATGATTCTGTGATCAGTAGTATGGTACTTCTGGAAAAAAGACATAAGCAATTCAGAAACAAAGGCACCATATAAATGAAGGATTGGAACTTGTAACTCTTTAGGATGTACTCTTTATGTTGTACTCTTTGTGCCTCAACAAGAACCCAGATGTGCTGATTTGCACCAAAATATTTAAAAAAAATTTAGCTCTGAGTTCACAGATGTCAAAATAGGTTCTTAGAGGGAAAAACTGACAGGTCTTTTTCCCCCATTAGAAGAAAAAAAAAAGAAAAAAAAAGGAAGAAGTGATTGTAGATTGTGATTTATTCCCTTTCATTCTGAAGTCAAATGGTTTATAAATCATGAAATCCTTTCTGTCCACATGCTCTTATTCATAACTTGTCTGGTCCCAGCTATGTTGCTATAGAAGCTGTTAACAGAGTTCAAAACTGGACAGCAGATTTCCAGAGCTCGGTGCTTCCGTTTCATCCAGAAACACTGTGAGAAAAGTGTGCTGCTGTTTCAGCGCTTCCTCTTTCAGTCTCACTTGAACATAGAAGTACAGGGAAGTGAGCAAAGGAAAAGTTAGCAAGAGAAGGGCTCTGCTACAGCTGGGGAGAGCAGGAGAGAGAGAGAGGCATTTGAGAGGAAAACAGTGCAGCCTGTGGTAAGGATTATGTACAGGGTGCCTTAGTCTCTCCTGTGGCTATAGAGGAACATTGGCTCAATGCCTGCCCTTCAGACAGCCGAGTTCAGATGAACCTCATCCCTTCTGGCTATACTTACTCCCTACAGCACCTCCAAGTGAGACAGTTTCAGGACACAGAGGTCAGGGAAGAGTCACTGAAAACTGTGAAGGCATGAAGCCTGCCCTGTAATGTCATGTGTCTTCACTATTGTTTTGTGTTAGCAGATCAAACACCAGGCTCACCAGACTCCTCAAGCAAAAACCACAAGCACGTGTTGTGAAAATTCAGCCAAATGTGAAAGGTGCTCTACAAATTAACCAGATATAAATAACTTGTCCTTTTTTTGTTTGGTCCCCACAGAGATCTAAGATTTTTTTGAAGCTCTTTAGCCTTTTCCAAGGCCAGATTTATATCTAGTCAATGCAGAAATACTGCCAAAGTAGCACATACTTATCTCCAACATGGATAACAATAGATCAGCTCTCCCTGGGTTGTGTCAGACTTCAAACTGTTCTTCCTGAGCACGAGCACAGGAAGAGAGGAAAAGGCCTAAGATATGTCACGAAGCCACTTTAACGACAAATAAGAAATTGAGAAAGACAATTGTTGGATGCAGGTGTCCTTGTCCTTAATAGGGAGCTGAGACTGGGTGTCAAGTTGTGCTTGAGGTGTGAGTCCCCTCTTACCAAGAAACCTCCGCCTCCAACGTTGAGCTGTTTATCTCTGATTACTGCTCCATGCCTCTGACGTGCACAACTCTTCCTGTTTTTCTAATTTGCTGCTCTCACAGATGAGGTGTCTGCTTACACAACACACTGACTTCCAAGGTCCACTTTCTCCAGCCTCTGTCTTGTGGATGGGTACCAGCTCTAAATGTTACTGACACCCTGTCCCCGGGCTCGCACTGTTGATGCCATTAGTGGAGAAGGAGCAGACCTTTCTTGGTAGTTTGTATTGTCTCAGCTGTACTTACCTGTATGGTTCCACATTCATCTCTGTGGAAAGAACACCTGAGCCTAATAAATATAAATCCAACATGAGGAAGGAAATTACTTGGGTCTTCTCATTTTTCCCAAGAGCAGAGGTGACCCCACAGGAATTCCTCAGGTTGAGTATGGGTAGCAGATTTTAATTTTGTAAAACTTGAATTCACTACAATGAAACGTCCACAAATGGCAAATTTTAATAATTTTAATCTCCTTCCCTGTCTATATTCTAAGGCAGATTCCTGTGTTGCTAGTGTTCACATTTTACTCATTAAATAATGTGTTTATGGTGTTGCTGTCACTTTTTCACAATGGTAAAATATTTTGATTAAAGATCATATGTAAGTGTTCTGGAATGGAAATATGAAATGCATGTATGTAAGTCTGCATCTCCTATTTTTTCTGGCCTCCAGAGATGATATAGCACTGGGCTGAGAGTTAATATCTCGTCTGCCACTAAAATAATACAAGGACAGAATTTGAAAATACTGAACTTTAACAACTGTTAAAATAACATACTTTTGTTTGAAAGTGTTTTTAAAAACACGACTGTAAAACCTTTTATATAGATAATCACAGTAACTAAAGATACACATTTTAAATTCAAGTTTAATCATTTTCAGGGCTACCAGTTCAACATTAATTTGAAAATCAAGCAAGACTGTATTGAACTAATTCAGAAAGAAAAATAAAAAACCCCAAATGTCAGAGAAGATGTATGCTATAAGAACAAGATGGACAACACAGTTAAGAGGTTATAACAGAAAAAGGTTACATCAAAACAAACCATTTGAGGCAGTGATTGAGTGGTCTGAATTTTACAAAACTAGAGCAAGTAAAAAGTGAGATAAAGCCCTTCAAATTCTGCATGACCTCAGACATTAGTACAGAAGCATTTGTGTTGTGGCACAGGAGTCACAGGAGATGGGGTCTCAGATGATGGAATTAATAATTGAATTTGTGCCAGGAAGCTATACCTTTTTAATGGCTTTGCATTTCCTCTCATATTATTAAAAAAAATTTAAAAAAATCATGCTTATTATGGAAGTTATTGAGGACAGCCAGGAACAGAGGCAGGCTCTGGTAGTCACCCTGCCAGGACAGAATTTGTAGGCTGAAGAAAGTTACCTTAGAAAAAAATAACACCAACAGCCACCTTTGTTCCCATGTGAGATGAGAGGCAGCAGGTGTCAATGTTCCCTAAGTGGATAGCATGGGTGTTCCCTCATTAGCACCGTGATTAAAAAGATCTGCTCTGCCTGTGATGTGCTCAGGAGAGTTCGTGAGTATGGTGCACAGAGGCCAAGGAGAAACCATGAGGGTAAGAATGAGCTGTGAACACTTTCTTCTTGCTTGCCTCCTATTTGCACTGGGCTGGAAGGAGAAGGATTTTTCCAGTTATGAAATCCCATAGCTGGAGCTTCTCTCTCAAATCTAAGGGCCCTACGTTGGGGCTTTTGAGGAAATGAGCTGACCGTGCTTTTTTTATTCCAGTATGTTTGAGGGGTGGGGTGTGTACAGGAGGTGTGACAGTAGTGGTTGGAGTGCCTAGCAAAATGTGGAAATCCTGCAATTTAGTAATTTTTTTAGTTAAGGAATTTTAGCCTGCATGTGCTACAAAGTGGACTAAAGCCTTACTTTAGGGGAGTGATACTCTCTGTCCACACTGCTGAAACTGGACTTTATGCGAAAAGGAGAAAGGCAGAGCAGTCCTTCTATAGCCAGGAGTGTTCATAAGGAAGTGATGGCTTTCCTGGCATTTTTTGAGGACCTCCACTGGCTTCATGAGTAGTGCATATTCTAAACCCAGGGTGATCCCATCTCACATCTGTTTGTGTGCTCAGAGGAATGTTTGGATCCTGAGGCTGGGTGCAAGGGCAGAGTCAAGTGACTGGCTCTCTTAAAATACAAGTGCTTTGGGGCATGATCAACAGCAAACCTTTTAGCCAGGTGGGAAACTAAACTAAACCAACAGCAAATGCTTAAGTAAAATGCATCAAATTGATGGGAATTGTTTCAATGCAGAAATGTTCTAGATCAGGGCTGCCAAGATTTTCCAGGCAAGATCTTAACACTTCAGGCAAACTATCCCCTTAAAGTCAGTAAACAACAATCACTATACACAGTCTATTATTCTAATCAAGTCTTTATTTGCATTGACATGAAAGAATCAAATTATTGGAGTGTGCACAGTGTTATTTTTAAGAAGGTTAAATGGGGAAACAAGGGTGTAAGCTACAAAAGGTAAAGCAAATAGAGTCTGAGTCAATTCCTGGAATTTCTGGCTTATTAGACATTTACGAATCCCAAGCTATTAATAACTGCTAGAATGGATACTGAAAATCATTACTTGTTATGTACAAAGAGAGGAACTACTGTAGAGAGCTTATTTCTAGTCTGGTGTGCCCTCAGTAAATCAGAATATGATGACAGTCACTAAAAGGGAAGTGGTCACTTCTTATAAATTGCCAGATTTTTAGCTTCCTTTTTGCAGTCATCACACTTCTAGCAATCTTACAATTGCAGAATAGAAGTGTGATTTCCTGTGATCTGCCTTTCTTTTTTTTAAATTTTTTTTTTCTCTCCAGAATGAATTGACCACAAATGCTTAATGTTCTTGTTTTACTTTCTTTGCTGATGCTGGAGAAAAAAAATAAACACATACATTCAACTTTTTGTATGGCACATAAAGCAACACTGAGAATATTTGTGGAGCAGAGTCATCATTTGCCTCCAAACACCAAAAGAATATTTATTCAGCCTTTGGCCATAACATAATCTAAAGAGAGGCAAGTGAGATTTCAAAAGGTAAGACTGCTTCCTCTCCAAAATTTCTGCTTCTAATTAACTGAAGCTCAATGTGCAAGTTCCTCTCATTTCCTTTCCTTCCATTTCCCTGTCAGTCTGGGAGCCTTAAATGCTGCACCAGCACTGAAGAGAAGCTGTTTGTCATCAGGCTTTGCAGAATGCTGCCATTATGTCTAGTAACATTGGCACATTTATCACACTCAGAAAATTGCTTCTGTCACCACTGGATGCTGTTCACCTTCATTTTAATGTGTTCTTTCCATTTAGCTCTAAATAAACAAAGCAGCAATTTTGTGCTGTCTGCTTTTCTTGTTTCGACACAAACTTCCCAATTACACATCAATAGAAATCCCTGGGTCACCTCTTCTAAACATACCTCTGTTTATCACAGGGATTACCACATTTCCATGAAGGTTTTTTCCCCAAATTTCCGTTAGAAAGTTTTGTCTAATTAACTTTACTGATCCAAAACATTTGCTGAAGCCAAAAGGTAGAAGGTCCTTTTAATTGCATGTCATTTATGTCTGGGTTTGCTTGTGGTTTTCCAGTGTAATCACTAACAGAAGAGGTAAGACTTACAGAGAAGTCCCAAAAGGAGTGGAAATTACATTTACTATGTGTGGGCTAAATGTTTAGCACTCTTTGATGCACTGAATTTCCTTTACCTTCTTTCCATCAGTATTTTGTTAGGTGGTGCTTACAGGTGAGGCACAGCAGTTCACTACAGACCGTAGAAGACGGAGCGCACATTGCACTGTTTAGTGAAGATGCAGCCCATAAACTTTTGCCTGTGATTTTTTTCTCTTGGGAGAGAGGAGGAAAAAGATCTCCCACAGTCCATGGAGATAAAAATGATGGGGCACATGTACTCATGTGTTCCTGTCTAACAGCGATTTATTTGCTGGGTCCATTGGGTGCTGCTCCAAGAGTTTTAGGCTATTTCTCTCTGAATCCTACTGGCATGGCTGAGCTGTTGCACCTCAGATTTGTTCTTGGTTTTGGCTTCTTATTCTTGCTCTCCAGCCTCTAACTCTGAATGCTGCTTTCAAGTGCTGATTGCTTCAAAAATCATCCTATTGTAGTAGTGTACACCTTACACAAAAATGACAGTGGAAATAAATATATTATGAAGATTTGCATGGGAAAAATCAATTAAAATCATTCTAACAGTGGTTTTAAGACTTCTGCTTAGAATTTGAACTAGATCTTCTCTGAAGTTCATGAAACTTTGATTGAACTCTTCACTTTCTTACCTATACTGTTATTGGCTAGATATCTATATCTGCCCTTATGTGTTTTCTGGTGTTAACCAGAAGGAGAAGTAAAATATTGCTGTGCTGAAATAAGTGTTACTCTGAACCTTTTCCCTCATCTTAATGGAAAACAAAAATAAAAAAAAAAAAGAAAAAGAAAAAAGGAAGTACCAGAAATTCAATTTGGAAGACAACTGTTGCAAAATTTTGAACACCATTTTGCAAACCAAGGAGATGAAAATACAGAAGTTACAGATGAAGATCTTATCCTTATTTGGGTGCTTATTCTTTCACAGGGCTTGTGAAAATATCCAATCCTAGACAGTGTATTTTAAGGTTAAAAGTTTTGGAAATTCAGCTTAACAACAGGATTTATCACACTGTGTATTCAAATCGTTGCTTGTTTCTGAAGAACAGCGTCTGTCTCTCAAATAGCTTTAGATGGATATCTGTAGTCTTAGTAAAATACGAATATTTGGAGTAACTGCTAGTCATGCTAACGTGATAAGTGTGGAAACTGATTCAACTGTGGCTTTTATCTTGCACTCTCCATCACCGTACTGATAGCTATGAAGCATATTGCTGCTTCCCTTTCTGTTAACCATACAAAAGGTATTTACACTCAAATGCTAATGAGCAACAGATACACATGCTCTCTCTGAGGATCTCTGCAAGAAAGCTGCTAACACAAATTGCTTTTATCCTAACAGGGGTAAGGATAATGTCCCAAGCACACTGTGTAGCAAAACCAGCAAAAAAATTATTGCCCACATGGCAGATATTACTGCCTTCATTATATAGGAAATGTATGTAAGGTAGGGCAAAATGTGATACTCAACACTGTGAAGATGTTGCAACTAATTATTAGGAGGGAATACAGTGAGAAGCCATTCCTAAGGCAAGATGGAAGGAAAAGAGGAAAGGCAATCTTGGCTTAGCTAAGAGAGCAGAAGAAAGGATAATTAAGGGCCAGATAAAAGAGATGAGCTTAGCTGGCTAGAGCACGATGCTAGTATTGCCAAGATCATGGGTTTGATCCCTGTATGGGCCATTCACTTAAAAGTTGGACCTGATGCTCCTTATGGGTCCTGTCCACTTTAGAATATTCTGTGAAAATATCTTGAAACCTTTTTAACTGGGAAGATCAAGTCTGTAAAGAGGAAAAAAAAGTATATAAAAGATGCATTGTTTGGACATATATATGGGACTGGCTAGTATGAATACTGAGTGCTAAATGATGCCCCTGTGCAGTTAGTGGTGCTGTTGTCTAGTTGCATTAAAAAATTGCTTCATGGCCTGCATCCTCACCAGATAATTTAGTTTCTGCCCTTGCACATCATGCCATTTTTTAATGAGCTGTTGTGGGTGTTGTAGGTACAGTCCCCAGCAGGATAGTGTTAGCCTTATGGGGTGGAAAAACCACAGCTGCATGTCTTTGGGAGGGATCTGTCTTTGAGGAAAGTCAGGCTGGTCCCAGCTTTGCTGCGTTACATCCTTCCTGGTCTTAAAAGAAGGATGAGCTCTGAAACTCATGGAGTTAACTAGCATTTTGTTCCTTCTGGGTTGAATTTAAAGGCTAAGTTATCAGTATGCAGCATCTGGATGCTGGGTGAAGGAACACTTTTGGTGATCATTGTGAAAAGAGCTGCACCGATCGAGAGCTTGAGTTGCTGACATTTTGTTTATGCCGTTGGTACCAGACATTGGGTGAAAAAGAGCTTCTTTTGTTTATCTACTTTATGTAGGCATCTTTGCCACCAATAAGAAATGCCTGGAGCCTGCCTTGAAGCATATTGTTAATGGCACCCATACAGAGATGAGCACACTTGGTATTTATGATGCATTTCACAGCATATACCAAGTTGGAAGGGACCCACAGGGATCATGAAATCCAACTCCTAAGTCTTCTAATCAAACAGCTGTGTAGGCAAGAAGAAGGAGAGAGATCACATTTCATTAGCACTGACTTTGACAGATTTGAAGCTGGAGCTAGAGGCAAACCAGTACGTGTCACCAGTTAAAGAGAGCTGGGAATGAGGTACAGTGTTTCTGTCCTTCACCTCATCTGGGATGTAAAATGATGAGGAACAGATTCAGACACAATCACCTCCTTATCCCATTTTTACTTAATACAGTTGTGTATCTGTGCCTTTCAGATACTCCACTGAAGGTGTGCTTTTGATGATAGCCAGCACTGCTTGGCAAATAAGAAGCAGTATATTGATATTGGCACTATACATGGACTGTTATACTTTCCATATACAAGGAGCAACACAGATGTTTTCAGCTTAGTCCCTGTACTCTCCTTAATGCTATGGGAGAAATAAAACATTTGACTGTTAGAAAGTGTTTATTCTCATGTTTAAGCACCTTACAGATTGCTTTGGGTGATGGATTTCTTACATAAAAAGGTGCAATACAGAGAGCCAAAATCTAGCTGTATAGTCATTTTCCATGAAATACTGGGAATTTCATATTCCACATTTTAAAAATTAGAATATAAGAGAGTATTATTATAAACAAGAAAGACAAATTTTTTTCTTGTTTCTATAGCTTAATGAATTAAACTAATTGTTATTACACATTCTATTTTCAAGTCACAAAGTCATTTAATTTTTGTGGATGTCTCAGATGCAAAATATAATTATTTACTTACTTTTAGTGATTCAGAAGTCAAGAGATACTATCAGTCAAATAAGAAACATCATGCAAGATCTTATGCAAGAGGTATTAGTACTTGCTGAATTACTTAAGAAAGTGTAGAGGACACTTTCTCACTCCCACCCCAGCTTGGTAAACAAATCTACTTCCATCTTTAGGTAGAGTAAGGGAGGGGGCAATGTGGGAGTGTGTAAACAGTGACAAAGCCCACGTTAGGAGGTGTTTGGCTCTGGCTGGGTCACTGCAGTGCATTTTGTCGCAGCAGAAGCAATTTTTTGCCAGCTGTTGCAAAAGCTTTTAACGGACCCTTGGTTGTGTAAGAAAGAAATCGAGTTTTAGAATGACTTGTACAGTGATCAATAATTTGCACTTTTAGTCTTTTTGTCATGTTTTTTGGGTGAAACATCAGGCGTTATTTTTTATGACGCTCTAGTACTTTGAGAAGATTAGAAGGGTGAGCTCTGGAGCCCTGGGCAAATGTCACTTGGCACAGCACATACCAACACTGTGCTGTTAAATGGGTGTATTATTTCTCCCTCATATTCTGTTCTTCACTTTTTTCCTATGAAATGCTGTTCCAGAGGTTTCATTGCTAAGTGATATTATCCTTCTGATATGCAGTTTATAAATCAATTTGTAAAATGTGGTGAGTGCCTTGATGCTCTGTGGATTAGAGGTTATCTATAAATAACCACCTTCATTATTAATTTATTTTTTTTTTAGTTGCACAGCCAGCTCTGTCACATTGCTAAATAAATTACTTTTATAGCTTATTATTGTGGACTGCCATGTCTGAGCACGTAAATCATCCAGGTCTGCTGTCTGAGCTTTCCCCATGGGCAGTGAAAGGCCATGGGGCACAACGGTCCCAGCAGCATTAGCAGTGCCAAGGCACCGGGGCTGGAGTCGGGCAGCCCTTGAGCATGGGACTGGCCTGCATTTATTGAGTCAAATACCAACTTTTCCACTGACTTTGCAGCTTCGATCTGATCCGGTGGCTGCAGGGAAAATGTCCCCAGGGTTGATTTTTATTAGCATTTCCACGCAGAGTACCAGACTATGTGGTTTTGCAGTAGCTGCGCTTGATAGTACCTCCCAATGTCTTCTCATGTCTGAGCTATGATTTTAACAGGAAAAGTATTGTGATGCTGAAAAAGAATTATTTTACAAAATGATTTTGTTTGGGGTATCCAATGAAATCTCTTATATGGGCAGGTCAGGGATAGATATCCATAAACCAGAAATTACTTTTTTAGAAAATAATGAAGCAAAAGAAAAGTTAGTTTCTTGTGAGCCTGTGGCAGCAAAAAAAATATTCCTATGTGTATATCCAGAACACGCAGGTAAATAAAATAGTGAGCTTTTCTTTTGCCTCTTTAATTAGAAGCAACCCAATGATTCCTTGGCATAAAATTCAGAGTTAAATCCAGGACTCATAGTGTTAGCAAAACAAAAAAATTAAAGGTTTTCATTAGAATATTTGAATCCAAGTACAAAAAAATAACAAGTTTTCATTTTAATCCAAGTATAAGATATAACAAAATGCAGTAATTACACATGCCATGAGATGTTATTCTTTCTTTTTAGTTATTTTCCTCTAAGTTGGTATTTTTACTCTTTAGAAATTACAGCTGAAATATGCCTTCTAGTATACTGTGGAGAAATTGTTCTCATTCATCAAGAGAGGTTTCTTTTTCTTTCTAATGTTCTGAAAAGCAATTCCTATGATTATACTAACCTAATTTCTGTGCCTAAAAACTTTTTATTACCTCATTTTAAGCATTCATGATGCTGTGGAGCTTGCTGTACCAACTGTTTTCTGAAAGCTGTCATCCACTTGGCCTCACAAAATCACAAACTGTTTTTTAACATGTAGACCATAACTGTATTTATAGAGCATTTGTACTGACTGCGATGCCTTTTGAATCTTAAGGGCCACTCCATCGGATTACATATTTGCAGTGAGATAAACAGGACTGGGCAGGCACATAAATACAATGTGGGGAATGATCAGATGGGGGTCTAATCTCTCAGGTTGTGCAGATTTATTATATTAAATGATCTCTGTCTCCAACAGATTAGTGTTGACCTTCTTGGGAAGTATATGTGTTAAGGAGGAATTGAGTGCAGGCTAGTGTTTGAGAGGAAAAGACTGACAATATCTAAAAGAAAATGTGATACAAGAAAAGCTGAGACAAAAGTGAAAGAAAGTTATGGAAAAAAACTGAAAACGGTATATTTAGGCATATTCCTTGGCAGAGAGATTCGGAAAATGTAAAAATGTGAACCATGGGTAGAATTTCATGGAATTCCTGAACAAGAAACAGAAAATTAAACACAGTGATATCAGCAGTGGGAACAAGTCTCTGTTTCTCCAAGAGTCAGAATTGCTGCATGCAATCACAGATACAGATTGCTAAAGATGACAAAAGAAACCATTTAATAAGCAACATTACAGGATTTCCTTTTTGTGTTCCATCTTTTGCTTCACAGTGCTTTCTTTGCTAAGATTTGTTGATAACAACTAATAAAGTTAGAAGACCCCCTACCTTGCTAGCATGTCTTTCAGCAGCAACAGCTTTCCAAGAAAGGTATTCCCTAATTTATGAACACAAAATAATAGCCTATTGTATTGCAGGAACACTCCTATTTTTCTTCTAAAAACAGCACCTATTTTCAACACATGGTTCTCAATGTGGTCATTTTCAAGTTCAGCATTTTTGGAAGAGAAATAGTTCACAGAGAAGATGGTCACAGAACCAAGCCTTTTCTCTTGTAAGCGAAGTGCAAGTCTCTAGGAATGAATTGTATAGCTGTATTAATCATAATGGACTCACCTCACACTAAATAAGCGATGGCCAATTTTTAACTTATAAAAATATTATGAAATAGTCTGTTTTATGATTTTCTTCTTGCATAGGTAATTGACACTTGCCACTAACCAGAGTCCTAGATATTTTATCAATGTTACGCTTTAGGGCAGAGTTCATAGATCCCTAAGAAAAATGGCCCAATCCAAATAGGATAACTCCCAATAAGTGGGGAAATGTTTATTCCTCTTTTTAGTGAGTTACTGCGTTTCTCTCAATGTACTTCAAGACTACAGTCTGTAAAGTCATTCAAGCCAAATGTAATAATCCAGTCTTGATAAAGCTCCTACTCTAATGCGTTGTGAGATGAGCTATTAAAGCAGTTCTCATAGTTCTTGCTTCTGGCTTTCAACCTGAGGCTCCCAGTTCAGCAGAGCATGGTTGTATTCCTGGAGCGTGAAGCTGGAAGCAGACATCAACAGTATGAAGTAGTTGCTAATTATTTTAATTGTCATTAAAAACATCATAAAGATGAATTTTGAAGTGAAACATTGATAATATTTGGGTTTACGTTGCTGAAATGTTTTCAAGAACTCAATAAAAGAGAGCTTTTCAGTACCCTGAACAAAGCAAAATAACCCCCCCAAAACTTCAGAAGTTAGGGAATCTATGTTTATGTTAAATTATGTAACAAAACACAGACAATTCTGGGAAAGGGAGCTTCAGCAATCTTTCAGGCCTCCCATATACCACGTGACACAGCCCTAAGGCAACTCCAGACAGCAGAAAATAAATGAGAGCCCTTGTCAGAAAGAGTTTATAATCCGTGGGCCTTCTCCAGAGCTGAGCAAATGCAGTCAGAACATCACCAGGAGCCCAAAAGGATTGGTGAGAAAGCCTCGGTTGCGAATTGTCTGAATTAGAACTGAATGAATGATTAATTTTTTACTCTGTTTGGTTCACTGGCAGTTAAAAGAAGAAAGAAAAGTAGTTTCATGCAGGTTTCTGCTATTCTCTGGCTGCACGGGCAGGAAAAATTGTGAACTATTTTTATAGTTGGTAAAATCCATCCTGTAAAGGGTTATCCAAAATAGAAGTACTCAATTTTCTCAAGGGAACGAGGTTAAAAATAGCTCCTGGCCAAATAAGCAAAACTGAGGGACATTTAAAAATGTATTTTGAACATTAAAAGAAGTATTTATCTTACAAAAGTGTTGAAATGGAATATTTTGACTTTTGGGAAAAATGTTGTTGATTGTTTCCCTCACCTCTAGAATGTGCAAGTCACATAATTTATCCACCTTGCACAATCACAAAGCTTTCTTCTACTTCCACAAAGCATCTCCCCTTCTGATGTTTGCAACAAAGAAATTTGACTTCTGTCAATTAACTGTTTTCTTAAGAAACTAAGGGTTTCCAAATTACCGATCTAAAATGTATCTCCTTTTATGTCTTCTCTTTTTGGTTTTGGAATTGTTTTCTCGCCATTTGGGTGTCTATCTCTTTCCTTCTATCTAGTTTTTGGTCTCAGACGAAGCAGTCTGTGACTCACACCCTGTTCCTTTTTCTGCAGCCAGCCATTTGCCTCATCTGATATATTTGCTGCCTTCACTGTTTCCTGTGTTCTTGTTTTGGTTTCAGCCCTTGCACATTTATCATTTTAGCTGTCTTTGACCTAAAATCATCATTCCCACCTGCTCTCTGATGAAGACTTGCAGCTCTGTTTTCCTGATTTTCTTGTGCCCTTCCTTCTTTAGCATTTCTGTTGCCACAGTCCTCAACATTTCATCTGGGGGACCTGAAGACAGTTGGAGCCAGGTGCCACTTGGCCCACGGGATCCGTCCTGCATCCCGACTTTTAGCCTTTGTTAAGAGAAATGGCACATCCCTGTTAGTGCTGCCAAGTGTGAGAGCTGAGCTGTCTCTCCAGTATTTATCAGGGCCTTGTTTGTGGGAGGTGTGGGACAGAGATGAAGAACAATTGTCAATTAAAGTTTGTACTGATCTGAGAACCTGATTCACTTTGATAGAGTTTAACCCCTTAATTCTTGGCATCATTGTATGACGTGACTCCAGCAGCACTTCTGTGATTTGCCTGCTGAATTCTGCTGAATTTTGGACAAGTACATATGTCCCATGTGTTCCAATAATAAGAGAATATATCTTCATTTCAGCACTTGGCATGGAAAATCCCACTGAATGCTCTATATAACCAGTATTAACAGTACTCTCTGGGGTATTTACTTATAGAAATATTATATCAAGCCTCATAAGAGCAGATGACCTTAAACTTAAGTGCTGCTGTTGCTGCACTGCAAGAGGATTAAAGCACTTTAATCTCAGGCTATTGTCTATCCTTTGTGATCTAATGAGTGTATTTTATTACTGATCTTAATATGGCCGGACTGGTGAGTTTATGAGATCATTTTAGGTACTTAATGATAGCCCTCTTTTTGACTTAATTAAATATTGAGGTTTTATGGCAACCTGGCAAGTATAAGCTTTTTAACCTTTCAAATTTTGAGAGGCTAAGGGGAAAAATAAGGGGTCATGACTCTGAACAAATAGCATTTAAAATGCAATTGCTGATTCTTTAGCAAAGATGCCAATTGAATATTTGATCCAGTTTCTGATTCAAAGGATGATTTGACATAGGATTTATAATGATTTCCAATTTAATAATTTAAGTGTTTTCATTCACACAAGTAATAAAGTAGGTGGATTCTCAAGAAAAATAAAAATGGAAGATTATAGCCTCTTCACCTGTGAAGGGATGCTTGGCCTTTGCCAGGCCAGCCATTCTGTGCCTGGGAGAAGCATAAAGAAATCTATGTCTGCCCTCTCAGCTCTTTTGCTGAGATTTCAGTTCTGGTTTGAGCCCAGCAACCGGGCACCAAATGTAAGAGGGAAGAGTAAAATGGTACAGATAATGGGCTGCTTGTGGCTGGGTGGCTACCAATGGGAACACCTAGAAAAACAATAGAAAAATCCACTGCAAGAGAGAGTCTTTAAGTTCAACTACCTTCTCCCTTCTCTAGTTACCCCTTGCCCAGCTGAACATCGCTTCTCACCCTGCCAGTCATGTTTCTGTTGTCATTGTAGGACCCTGATATTAAGGTAAATAAGATTTTCTTGCATCAATTTCAAAGAGAATATGTTTGGATATTTTGATTTCTCTACATAGACATAGGCACAAATGCTTACAGATGTGCTTACAGATAGATTTACATTATGTGCAAATGCTGACTCTGGTCCCGAGTTTATATTATCGTCTCATATAATTGATAACCTTCTCCTGAAGCTCTAAAAGGCCAACAGTATTTCTCTTAAAAGGTATGGTCTTTCCTACCTTACTATTGGCCAAAGTGATCTATAGCAATATATGTGACTGCCAGAGAAGATATTTAACAGGGCTAAACTTTTTTGGTCCTGTTCTCTGTACAACCCTCACGATATTTTCTTTCCCATGTACATATAAAGCTTCTAGAGTATTTTACCATTTTACCTCTGGCTTTAGCCAGTGTTAAATGAAATATAACTTGGCCAGCACAGAGCCAACAGGAAAAAGGTCAGTTTACACTTTAAAAAAAAAAAAGAAAAAAAAAGGAAAGTAACATTTTGGAAACATGAACACATCAAACACATTTCACAACATAAAAACTGTGTCACTGGAAAATGTAAGCTGAACAGATGAGTTTATTTAGGTGATTTTCAACTTTCTCTGTGAATATAGATTGCAAGTTGAAGAATGGTAGTACAGATATATTTTACTTTTGTTTAGCTTACCTTGACATTTCTCATATCTAGATACCAGTGAATCAAATGACATCAGCATGTACACTTAAACAACTAGAATAAAAATAAAACCCTTGAGTATGCTTTTTTCCCTATTAATTTTTGATACTAAAACACCTTAAGATAATGCTTAAGCCCCTTCAACAACACCCCACATCTGTGACACGCAGAAAACCTTGAGCACTCCTAAATTACTCTAACACCAGCCTACAGGCACTACTTCAGGTGACTCAGACCTAGGAGCCAGGTTACTTTGCTGCACCTTCCAGTGGGTAAGATTAGTTTATAGGTCCTGGTTTTCTAGTCCTGTACAGCTATCAAAATTGCTTCTATGTGTAGCATATTTCTACTATTCTGGTGAAAAAACCCCTACAAGCCACGCTTCTTAGACATGCTATGATGCACTCAGACCAAATAGACTGAAGTATTTGTATTTTATATTTGCATTTGTATACATATATTTTTAGTATTTCTCAACATGCAATATTGGAAAATATATTTATATTTTATTATATAGGAAAAATAATTATAGTTGGATAAATTTATGGTAAAAGGCTAGTATTTGCTAACAAAACTAAAATTTGATTAAGAAGGGCACTTTTACATTAGTCCTATTACCTTGAAATTAGTGGAATATTTGACTGTGACTTTAGTGGGCTTTGGATCTGTCCCTAATTTCTCTTTCTACTTGTGACATGGTCTGGCTTAATCCTGGCATACAGCCTAGCAGTCCCAAAGTCCCTTCAAATTTTTTTTCTAGCATACAGGATTCCTATATTTGTTCTTCGATGTTCTTGCTGTCCTGGTGTTAAAATTTGCACAAACTACATTTTATTAAAATCTTACAGGAAAAGGATTCTTGCCTGAGGTCTCTTTTTGCGTGGTAGGGATGAGGACTCTCAAAAGGCTGTTTTATGACTTTACTCTCTTTTGTCCAGACCACTGGCTCAGTTGCTAGGGGCTTTTGTAAGCCTCTGTCCACCCATCCCATCCCCTCATAAACTAGAGTTGTGCCAAGCCCAAAGCCACAAGAAGCAGTACTACCCAGTTTGTATGTCTGTAATATGGGAAGAATCCATCATAATATAAGCCACTGTAGTCATTTTCTGTGTCTAATATTTCAGTTGTGTATATTCTCTGGATAAGGCATTTTTGCTAATTGGCATTTCTTGGCTATTGTGGTTTGTAGTTATAAACCATGGACTTTGAGTTAACAAGATGGGTGAAGGGGTTCTAAGGAGCCTTCATTAAGAATTTCGCAATACTGTTAGGAACTGTAGCCAGGGAGGCAGCTAATTTAATTTTCCTTGATCAAATATGCTGCGACGGGATTATTCTTAAACGTAATTGTTCCCTGGGGAAATGAGGAGAGGAGAAAAAGACAGGGATGGGATTATGTGGATAGCCTTCATAGAAACTGTTTTTATGGTGTGCATTCCTAGTCTCTGTATTTTACTCTGTAAGTCTGCAGCTGAGTTGTATGGAGTCTGCCTTTATCACTGATTGTTATCACAGGCACAGAGCAAGTCAACCACAGAGAAAGTGGAATAAGACCCAAACAGGGCAAAAATGAGTATAAACACATAATAATTCCTCTGGGTACCTGAAGGGAAGGTAGTGCATGTCTATCACACTCTACCTTCATTATATCACTGTCTTTGAAGCCAGGCAATTTTTAAATTAGAAGGTATAGTTAATGAGGATAATTACAATAAGTTTCAATTATTTGGAAACCAAAGCTGTTAGCAACCCTAGAGTTAAAACAAAGAAAGAGTGTAAGCAGTCTTTGTGTAGCCTAGTTTCCCATACAGCTTTAGTTCAGTGTTCTTTTATAGCCGTTCACTTTGTCTCCATTCTGGTAAATGCTAGTCTGCCATGGCACTCTCAAAACCATGCTTTATAGGGTTTGTAATTTGATAATGCATACGCTGCATGCTAAAACTAAAAACTGGTTCATACAGGCTCTAATCCATTGTGGATTTGTTCCTATTTCCTTCCCCAAAAGCTATGGAAAAATTTCTAGTTATCAGCTTTCCAAGTCATGAGAGAGTAAAAATTAGAAAAAAAAAAAACAACATCAAAAACCAAATAAAGAATGAACAGGCTCAACAAATCCAAACTCTTCTTCTCAAGTAGAAAATTCCTTCCAGAAAAAAAATACTCAAAGATTTTAAGCGTAAACTGACAGTGGACAGTGTGTATTATCTGTAGTAATCTGAAAAGTCACCTGAAAACCACTTTTGATGCTCAACTACAAGATCATGTGCAAGTTGTAAGACAAAGCCTGTCAGTATTGGCTTATTTCAAAGCAAGTGTTAAAGCCTTTGCAATATACTGCAGCAGAATGTCTTCCTGCTAAAGAAAACTAGCAGAGCTAGAAGAAAACTAGAGCAAAAGGTTAGGCAGAATTTCCGAGAGCTATAAAACGTCCCCAAATAATTACAGAGACATCAAAATGTCATCAGATTGTTACACTTCAAATTATAAACAGGTGATTCAGCGAGGTGATGCAAAAGCAGTCCAAATCCCTGAATTTCAGACCATGAGCCTTTTCATTATTTTCTACTTATCATATTGAACTGTGAACTAAGTTTAAATTAAGCTTGTTCTGAATTTTGTCTGCTATGAAACATCTAAGGTCATTAATCAGATACTCTGCAAGCACAATATTATCAATAAATATAAGTTGCTTTTGGCTTTTCTTTTGATTTTTGATTTTTTCCTGCACATCTGCAGGTGCATGGCTCTCCTCCAGCTCAGCTGCTGTGTAGACTGGAGCTGAAGGTGGAAATACGCTCTCTGGTGAGTACTGCACAGAGGAGGTGCCCAAAACATGAGGTCCAGCAGCCCTTCTCTTAGAAGATGTTGAGAAAATTTGGCATCTGTGGACAGGCCCCCCTGCTTCGGTCCCCTGGGGGACTGCATGGGACACCTCCTGATGAAGTGCCTGCATCATTTGCGTTCAATTATTCCATTTGTATCCTTTTGTGTACTGCCTACAAGAGCAGATATAGCTAAAGTACAGCTCTTGAAACTTGCATTGCTTTTGAGGTGTTCCTGAGCAGTTCCTCTTGGGGAGTGCCTTGTATTTCTGGAAACAGAGTTGGGGGAGGAAAGAAAGCCTAAAAGGCATCTGAAACACAGTTCCCAAACTCCACTGGGACATAGATACTCGCTCAGTGAGTTGCAGAGGACACCTGGAGAACTACTTTCACTTCTTGCCAATTAATTTCCCCCCGAGTTCCTCTTTTTGAGTTTTCTAAGCTAGGCAGAATGCCTCCAGGAGCTTTCAGCCTTCCAGCCTTGGGAATATTTTTGGTGTGAGTTGCAGTCCTGGGTCAGCTGACCATCCTGGCATTAGAGAGCTCTGAGTACAAATGCTTACCAGTTGTGGCCAAATGGGAGAAGATTTGATGTGGTTCTGTATGTTTCTCCTACCAAAACTGTCTGATGGACTGTTGTTTGATGATGATCCCGAAGTGTTCAAAATTACAGAAGTCACCAACAAGCATGGCTGAGGATTTATGATCTCTAGATTTGTAGCTGAGACATCTTCTCTGAGTCATAGGAAATTTCCAAGGAGAGTTGAAAAAAATTCTTCCACCTTCCTTCCTCTTCCCCATACCTTGGTAACCTGACAGCTGAAACTGCCGCACAAGGCAGAATCAGGTTGTCAAGACTCCTTTTTAGACAGACTGCTGTTTCCATTCCTTACTTCCACATATGCAGAGGCAGCACTTGAGGCCAAAGAGAGCCATGTTTCCATTGTGTTTCTTAGTGTACTGATCTGAAAAGTTTTCTGCGCGTCAACAGGTAATGAAGTTGCAGTGCAACTATTGTAAGAATCAAGAAGAGCATGTGTAAAGAAGAAGGAAAATGCAGGTACATGGTAGACAATAATAGTTTGCAATAAAACACTGTGTGATCTGTAGGGTAACCATTAAAAAGATGTGACCAATATGGACATTTCGGAGCCCTAGAATATAGTGTAGGATAGTCTTTCCACAGTTAAGTTTGTAGAGTTGGGTGGCCAGACCTCTCAGCTGGGCTGTGTCAGGGTCCTTTCCTGATGTTGGAAAACCTGCTTAAGTTAATACAGAACTTTAATTCTGTCAGTTGTTCATGTTCCTGTTCATGTAGTCACAGAGGCTGTTTCTTTCCAGGGGACGACACGTACAGTAATCTGACATACTGTAATCTCTAGCTTTTTGATACCTCCTAAAAATCCATATCAGGCAGTTTATTACTGAAGGTTCAAACTGAGAAGTCCTTGAAGAAAATAATGCTTGTTGTCTTTCAAAGTGAGATATTGCCTGTTTTATATAATAATCATGAAGATTAATTCTGTCATCTTGTACCTGCTTTGGGAAACTCAGAAGCATTAATAATAATTCATCATTTTGGAAACCTTGGGATACATTTTAACATGATGTTTGACAGGTTTGTATAATGTATGATTAATCAATTAGAAATTTTGTACATATACATGACACTACACGGGTATTTCTCTGATCTTTCTCCAACACACTTGTAGACACACAGTTCTTGTACAGTAGTTGAAAAAAATAAAATATTTTCATTCAGCCCCCACTTATGAAAGGTTTCAAAAAGAAATAGTTTTGTATTTACTAATGAAAGAAAAAAAAAACAGAAAATCCGTTTGTCTATCAGGAAATCTGATACATGCTACACTTGCTAAATCCCCTTTTCAGTGAAATGGATTAAGAGACCTTATAGAAAAATGTATGTGAAAAAGTGGGATAATAAGCTGCATGCTTTAAATAGAATATAGGATTATACTTACTGCTGTGGAAAAAAAAAGATGTTCTTTGTACTGTGGAATAAAAAGCAGTTCCATACATGCTGCAAACTTTATTCTGGACCTCAGCCGTTTAGTAGTTTAAATGTTGTTACTTAAAATTGCCGTGAGATTTCAATGGAAAGAGCTTACACTTAATTCTTTGAAATGTAGATGAAACTTTACCTGGCATCAGTGACATTCATAACTGTATGCCAGTGGGCAGGTGCTGAATATGAGCGTCACTTACTAGTCATAATCCACAAGTAAGATCCTAGATGAGAATAGATCCAAAACCTATTCTAAATTGTTCTGGATCCAAGACATGCTCAAGGGTATTTTGATCCAGCAAACTAAAACCCGTACTGTAGATCTTGTAAACAAAACTGCCTTTCTATTGTGAATCTTCTTTACCCATTTCAATGTGGCATGGATGGAGATGCAAAAGCAAACCATTCACCTGACACTGATTTCTTGTATAACAGTTCAAGATGTGACCAAACACCAGCTAATGGGAAAAGGGATGTGATTTGTTGACAAACTCTTCAGGTAGCATGTGCTAAGTGTGTGTCTATGCATTCCAGTTTGGCGGCCTCAGAGGTCAGTTTGAGGGAGAAAAGGAAATAGCGGTGAAGTGAATGATTCTGATGCCTGTCTGTCTGATCTTCTTGGCACATTGCAGAACATTAACTACAGTGAAATTAGGCAAGGAATTCTGATTTTCAATGAAATAATCTCTTTTGCAACATGTTCTCCCCTATCTTATTATTCTTTGGCATCTAACACACTTGGAGATTAGAAGGTCAGATAAAAATATTCATTAGTCACCTAAAAATGGTTACAGCATCTGACATGGAAGAAATCAAGTCACAAAAATCCTTTCCAGAGCAGACTGTGAAAGGTTGTACTTGGTGCCAAATATGAGACTGGTCAGACCTATGTTTAGAAACCCATGATAAGTTCTAAATACAGTTTGATGAAAACCTGATGCAAGTCTCTCCTTTCCCTGTCATCCGCTGACATTAAACTGTGAAGTTGCCTGTGATGTCAGTTTTGAATTATTCCCTCTTGGTTGCTGACTCAAAGACTGAATACTAATGGAGAACCAAGATTTTTAAGGTTCATCAGAGAAGGCATTATAAATCTGAAAAATATGCATAACTCTGGCTGGAGTATGCTCACATTTTTTTTTTTTCTGTGCTCTGTTAACTATTCTTTAACAATAATTTTGCAAGAAGTCTTTTTTCCGAAGGCTAATTTCCTTTTGGTTCTGCCTTCATGCTCTGTCCATGGAGAGGGAATATTGACATGTACAAAGAAATTCTTTGCCTGAGATTAAGGGAAATTTCATGCAGGAAAGATACTGGCCACTCTGCACAAATAAGAGAGCTTAAAAACAGTGTTAAAACAACTTTTGAGAACTTCAGAATATTTGAAATAGACAGAGGCATAAGTCAACTGAAGTTATGAGATTTTACTTTTGAATTGACTCAGATGAAAACCACAAAAGTCGCTGCAAATAACGCTCTGATCCTGAAGAGACACATGCTTTTAGCTTTAAATCAAGGGGCTACTTGCTTGATTAAAGTTTTAGCTCTTTGTAACCACAGTGGGGTCCTGGCCAGATCCAGGCTGGTGCTCCAGGCTTGACTTCATCAGACAACCAAAAGAAGGGTGCCTTCATCTGAGTCTTGCTCCCAGAGTAATTCTCTTACTCGAGAACATGCTGCTGTTAAAACTGCTGCTCTTTCTTTCTACCTAGGCTCTTTATACCTATTATCTTCCCTTTTCCAGAGAAAAGAGACTTATCTGTCCCTAGCTTCTTCTGTTCTGGTTTTTTCCAGCTATTAAACCAAGCATATCTATCTGTACAGTAACTATTCCAATAAGCAGGTCAGCATTCAGCATTTGTAATTATTACAGGGCATCTCCAAATATGTTCATGTTCAACCCACGCTTTTCAGTTTTGGCATGCTTTCTTAATGCTGGAAGCGTTTCACAGATATTAGCTGGTTGTACTTTCCAAGGACTCTGGTGCAGTTAAAACAGTACAGTTTCCATTCAAAATAATATTTTACACTTTTTTTTCTCCCTTTGTTATTAGAAGAGGTGGTAATCTGCAGAATTTTAAATACAGATTTGATGTAATTTTGAAAAAAAGGTACCTCTACAACTTCTGAAGAGTCACACACAGTGTGGTAGGGTGGTGATATAGGAGAAAAGATACTGGAATAAAACTCAGAACGAGGAATTAGCCTTTGGAGGAGTGCGTAATGATGAATAAGTGGGAGAGAGATGCAAGAAAAAAGGCCAACTTGGAGAGCAAATGCTGCGTGAAATATGAGAATGAAAACAAATCTAGGGAACTGTAACAGCATGAGAAAAAGGCACAGTAAAAATATTCAAATACTTGAAAAAATAGCAATTATGCACAAAAAGTGTAAAGAGAAACAGAGATAACAGAAGTTGTCAAACAGACTTTAAAGAGTAACAGGAGCAGGAAATGAAAGGAGTGAAGAAGGAGGAAGTTAAAAGCAATACACAAAATCAGCTTAGAGTTCAACTGTCTATCAGGTATTTTTGGGAAAGCATTCATAAAGATCATGGAATACAGAGTATCCAATAGGTTTTTTATCATATTTCTTGGTACTTACACTAGTATAGTACATCTGCCTGGCAGAGTGAAATGGTTTCAAAGAGAAGGAGATTGGATGATCCATTACTGATTTTTTGCGTGGTGAGAAAAAGAGGCCAAACGCTGAACCTTCCCATCCTTCTTTCTCTACAGACTCTGCATGCAAGCAAGATGCAAACCTCCCTGGCTAATATAGGTAGAAGGAAACAAAACTTGGCAAGCTTTTTGGTAAGTGCTAAATTATCCTTGTTTTTGCTTTATGTGGCTAACCCAGACTGAAACCTCATTTTACATCTTGAACATTTCATAAACTAAATTTCTCGTCATGATGGGAGTGAAATGAAGCTACAATCTTTTGAGGTTGCCTCTGTTTAAGGGTGAGGTATTTCCCAACATTAGTCTGAGGTGAAGAAGCCTGCATTATTGGTATCACCTATCTAGCACAAATTTCAAGCCTTTGCGTGGTAAGACACTGTTCTTTGCAAGAGTGCCCAAGCGTGTGGCCGGGCCACGGGGCCAGAGTGCACAGTCACAGTGTCTGCGAGAGCAGGCGTGGAGAGTGGAGTGAGGTTCCTGAGTCTTCCCGTGTCTGAGATCTTTGCCTCATGAGCCAGCTGCCCCATTCCGGGTCCATGCCAGTGGGTGAACCAACATGCAGGTAGTGCTTATGACCAGAGAACTTGAGTCTGAGCCCTGCTCTGGTTTGACACCAGTAAGTATCGAAAATTGATCTCCACCCTGTTAGGTTACATCTATTGAATGAAGTCATATGCACTTTGTGAAATCAGAGGACACAATGCTGTGTTAAAGCTATTGTTGGAAGGGACAGTGGGACAAATCTATCTGCCGGTGGAAAACCACCCAAATATAAAATTGTATCAACTAGAAATTGAATTCAGGCTTCCAGTCTATTTCAGTCAGATTTTGCAGAACTGAACTTTGGGAGAGAGCAAGAGAGGAAAAACCCCCCCAAAACCCCAAAACAACAAGGTTCCCAACTTCTGGCAAAACTTACTCTGTGTTCAGGACTAAATGCAGAGCTTAATGAAGCCAACAGAAGTTGCTCAGTAAGTATCAACCACCTCTGGATCAGAAAATTCCCCAAGTGTTCATTTACAGACTCAAGAAAAATCCAAAATAGTGATGTACTGATGGATAAGCCTTGCCTCTTCTCCTTTCACTTTTGTCAGGGCAGACTGCCTTTAGTAGCTACTTTATTTGCTGCTTAAAAGGAGTCACAATATTGTACATATTGGGCCAGAATTTAAAGGTTATTTCCATCATAACTACCGTACACCACTCACAGAGGCTCCAGTTTCAATGGCTATTCTCTTTGGTATGGTGCTGTAGTGGCTTTTCAATAAGACATACACAAATAGAGTATTTTATGAGAAGACTGACTCATCATACCAGCATTGTGTTTGAACCAGAAATACAATATCTTCTCTGAGATTTTTCAGGACTCTGTTGCTGGATCTTTGAACTATATTGTGTTCAAATTTTGTGTAAACAAATTAATTCTACTAGAATTTGACCTGGCATTATAAGGGTCGTGAGGGAGGGAAATGGGCTCGTATTATAGCACAATGATTTCCAGATACATTTTCCTCACAGCAGTGTAATTTGGTGCAGCAGGGTGTGTGTGTGTGTCTGGAACTTTATTCTTCACAGCTATAAATAAAAGATACTGTTTAAATAAGCCATAATTTACACTGACTGTCTGAAATCCATGTTAACTTCAACATCGGTGAGGAGATAAATCTGGCACTTAAAATCTTAATGGTTGTATTTCAGAAGATTCTAAATCTGTATACTTGTACTGAGACTATTAGCAACTTTAGTCATCATTAGCACCAGAGAAGGAATTTTCTTTTCACTTTTTTCTTTTAATTTTAGTGATTAGCCATAATTATGAAGATTGCACCAAATCATAAAATTGAAGGTTAGATATTTTAAGAATTACAAATATTTCCAGAGTGTTAACAAGGAACAATACAGAATTCCAACTAGATGATGAGATTTTTTTGTTCATAAACTGGGAGAGCAATTGCAAAGATGCACACTGCCAGAACAAGCCACAGTCTCTCCTGGTGTTCAGAGCTGGCTTCAGAAGAATGGCGCTGCTGGTTTCATGGTGCACTTTACTCCTGGTGAAGGCTCAAAGGCAACAATCTCATGGATCCTAAAGTGGAGCAGACTGAAGACCTGGAAAAATGTTTCCACACTCAAGTCCGGTTACAGATTTTAATATGATAGGCTAAAATTTCTAACTTTCCTGCCAAGAATGTATTTTAAAGCTGCAAAATATGCATTGAAAATCAATGCCAGATTATGGGCAGCTTGACTATTTTCAGTGAAGAACAATGCTTGAGCCATCATTTACATCATAAAGAAACCATGGTGGAAAATGTGTACGGTCTTTCCATTTAGTCAAAAGGGGAATCTAAAACTTTCCCTTGCATTCAGCTTGTTAGTTTACAGCCAGATCATCTTGGGGACTTCAGCACAGAAAGGGGCTTTTAGCAGACACATTGGCCTCTGCCCAAGCAAGAGAAAAGGAAGACAGGGAAAAAAATGGAGCCATGATATCTTTTCTACAATCATTTCAGGTTTCTAAGCCATTTCTCTGCTGAGTTTGTCATTAGAGATCTAATTTAAAAGATACTAGATTGAGTGGATTTACTGGTCACCTCCAAGGCTGATGGATCACGACCTGGCCACCTCCTGTCCAGAGCACTGCTAGCAACAGAAGAAGGGAAACCAAAGGTACAACACTGTGGCATCTTAAATTACAGGATAAGAAAAGGAATATGTAGTCTGCACAGCTTTACTGAAAACTATCAAAGCTGCTGTTTCAGTCACCCTCTGAGCTAGATTCATGGGGTTTTAAATCACACTTTCTTACCCCTTGTTTCTTACTGTCAGTTCAAGGTCTCACATTAGATTACCTTGTGGTGCTTTCGTCAATAAACTAAACTGTGTGTGTATTTGGAAATGCTTTGTGTTTGGGGTGTCTAGCAAAGAGGACTGAGTGATCAGTTTGCTTCCTCACAGGTATTTTGGAATCTTAAGAACTCGGTGAAGGGTAGGCAGTGGGCTTTCCTTTCCTGTTGTTGTTGTGGCAGTTTTCTGCTCAGCTGGTTTGAAACATACTGTCAAAAATGATATGGCAGAAATGTTTTCCTTTTGGATGTGCTGAGGCTAGTGTGTTTTTGATAAAAACTAGCGAAGGAATTTTCACTCACTGAAAGCCAGTACTTGCTTAACTTTCCCAACTGAAGTCAAAAGTTCACTTCAATATTGAATGCCTGGCTGGATTGAGGTCTGAGAGTCCTCTACTGAATTCCATCTCTATGCCCTACTGTTACAGGTGACATAAAGGAGGAATCATGATTGCCCTGGGGACATTCCAGCTGGCACTGGTAACTGGCATAAACAATCTTATGAATAAAAAGTGGTCTTTTCTTGCAGGAGTGGTTAAGGTAGGGAGAGATGAAGGATGGAATAGTACGGTATGGTACAGTACAGTGATGGTCACCTCTCCAGAAGCTCAGCAATGTCTGACATGTTGAAACAGTCTCTTCAGCTGTATCACACAGCACACGTGTGTTATAATTCAAAATTTTGTTTTATGTATTTGCCTTTTTGACGGTTTAGTGGTTTTCTTTTTCAGATTACTAAACTTTCTATTTTCAGTGAGGGAGGAAAGACTAGCTTTTAATCTCTTACTGTTAGTTGAACTGTATGGCAATATCTTTTTTTTAAAATTTCTTTGGTGTATGCAGGGAGTGAAACTACTAAATTAGGACTAACTCTGCAATTTCTTCTGTAGTGTGTGGTTCTCTCTGGTGATGTTGTTCTTTGGAGTTTGGCTAGAGACTGTAGTATGGAGACTGAACCACCAATGAGCAAAGCATTGGTGCAAGTAGAGGACCAGAGAGGCTGAACCTTCAAGATTTTCTTCAGAGTTCGAAGGAAAGCGTTATGACTGGTCAGGGATCACTCTGTGACTCTATGGCCAATAATGCTATTAATTAATTAACAATCAGCAAAATGGCTGAATACGAACATGAAGGAAAATTATGTGCATTGAGATCTGCATCCAGGCCATGTTCAGAGAGTAGAGCTCCTGAATTAGCTCATTGTAGTCTTCACCCCAGCCTGCATTACTGAGACTTTGAAGTAAGAGCAACCTCCGTCCCTCTGAAAACTTGCGTCACTTTCTCCATATCTCCTCATCACCTGCGAGGCGTAGGTGAAAATGACAGTAAAAGAGTAGGCTGCACCGATACAGAGCGCTGTGGTCTCTGGTATTGACATGCTTTTATCAGCCATCTGATCTGGTAAAGAGTTCCTGAAAGTCTCTGCATTATGTGAAGGAATCAAGTTCTGCAACAAAGAGGTGCGTGTTCTGTCTAAGTCTGAAAAGCAGAGGAGGAACACATCTGAAAAGCTTCTCTGCATAGCATGTTTCCCCATATGCCTTCAAATCAATAGCTAGCATAAAAAAAATGCAAACATACAAGTAGCATATTGTCATGCCAGCTCCAGAACTTAGAGTTATTTAGAGTCATTAAAAGTTTGTTTGGCTCACAACCTTTTGCAGAACTAAAAACTGAAACTGGAACGGTGCTACCTTTGTTAAGCATTTTAGCTGAAAATTGACGTAGAATGAGTAGCATCTTTACATATGAGTACTGTATAAAGCCAAGTTTACTAGAGCTGCATCATGACAGCCTCCCAGGGGTTGCTGAGGAGAGCAGGAATATGAGTTGTGAATGGGCTCTTTCTGGTCAAACACAGGGAGAGAAAATTCTCAAAAACACAACTCCCGCTACCCTGGTAGCAACCAGAATGAATGCATCTGGAAATCTCACCAAGGGCTCCCTTTTCCTTTCTTTGTTTCACCTATTACCACTTCCTGAGCTCCCTGAAACTTCAGTTCTTTGTATCCTCCAGAGTTCCTGTCATCATTCTGTTTGATACAGCTGCAAAATGAAAAGAATCAAAGAAAAGATTTTGTGCGTGGACAAGTTTATTGAGCAATTCACAGGTAAATATGTTCCTTGAAAATTTGCAGAAGCTGTTATATAAAGTAAGTAAAGTAAGCAAAAGACTATTTTAGAAGTGATTTTTGCTGCTTAGGATCCTGAACTGGAAAAACAATAATTCCAAAGAGAAGGAGGAATATGTTATGAAAACACAAACCAGAAAAAAACCCCATGATAAATATATATGTACACGCATTGATCAAGAGAGAATGAGTTTTTTGCCTCATACCCATTGCCTATATCTACTTTTTTGAACAACTTCCTTAATTTGATTCATAAACATTGCAAAAGTGTTATGACTGCCATTTTAATGTAGTTCTTTACTCACATGCATGTAAATTTGCACATAAGTACAGTTTGTGTCACTCAAGAAATGCAAAAAATACTTTTTTCATGAAAAATATCAATAAATATACAGATGTTGAAAGTGACACAAAATAGATGGCAGAGGTTTTTTATTCTTCAAAATCAGTTTAAAAAAACCTCTCAAAATGTCTTGACAAAATGCAGCTGCTCTTTGGAATTTGTAGCACTATATTGAAGTGTTTGAATTTGAATCTGGGTGGCATCACAAACATTTGTTTCCCATTGATTTCAAGCTTTAAATGCAAAATCCTTTGAAAAAGCATCCCATACCAAGGGCCTAAAAGAATGGTTTGAAAGATCCTAATGTCAAGCTAGAACCAAAACAAATTTGAGGAAGAAAATAATTGAAAGTAGAAACGAAAAGCATTACCACTGAAAGGCAGTTTAGCTATAGCCATATTAATCCATGCATTTGCAATGCTGGGGTTTAGACTGCATATGCTAATCCTGTGTAGGGCTTGATTTCTGAGGCAACTGGCTGATAGTCTCTTGGTGGAGTATCAGTAGACTGGACAGTAGACTGCTGTCATTACTGGAGTGTTCCTCACAGCCCACCACGGCGGAGCAATCAGCCTCAGCACACCAGAGAGTACCACCCTGCTGGTGTTCACGTGGTGAATTTGTCATTCTCCAGGCCTCCGAGGAGGGTGCAGCACTGACCGTGCGCGTAACACCTGAAGCACAGCAACACCTTCCATCCAGTCTTCAATGCAATGCCCTCCCTGATTATTTTCTTTCCTTCAAAGAAAATTAGCTCCCAGTTATTTTGTGATCTGGACATTTCTCGGGCCATGCCAAGGTACAGGAAGCTTGCCAGAAAACTTTGTAATTCATCTCTCTCTGCTTCAGCAGCATATGAACCTGCTTTTTGTTTGACTGGAAGCTCTCTGGATTAAACAGTGCCTTGTACTAACAGCTCAGAGCCAATAAGTGACTCCACCTTCTAACTTTGTTTCATCTTACTAAAGAGATGATTATTATCATGCCACTGGTCTTTTGGGAACTTCAGTTCTTCTGTTCAGTTTCCAAGAGTGTGCAAAAGAAGGTGAGGGTAAGAGAGAACAGCTAAGAAGAGAATAAAAAGTACCTGGCACTTACAGCTGAAGGTGCTGCTATTCTAAAGAGAAAAGCACAAAGGTTCTGCTGGCAACAATACCCAGTGGTGCTTATGAAATGTCTTTTTCTACTGTTATTGACCTAGCTAGTCATCTGAACAAAACTCACGGCAAGTTACCAGTTCATATCTTACAATAGTAAAATGGTAAAGAGTAACTTTACATAACTGAGGAGTTCCTGTACCCTAACTTCCTATTCATATGCTTAGTATTAGACTTGCAGTACCACATTTCTGGATCAAATTGCTATCAAATCTCACCTGAACAGCAGCCTAGTACACATTTTATGATGTTAACCAGTAACCAGCAACTGCTATATCAAGCCTTGAAATTTCTGATTGGTTCAGAAAATAACCCAGCATTGAGTAATAACTAATGGAAATCCTCTTTTGGGCTTGGTGAAATGCAGCCGTGGTTAATAATAAGATTGGTAAAAAGTGCGTGAGCCCAGAGCCAGTGCTGACTGTCCCCAGCCCTGCTAACCCAGCAATGGCTCTGAGCAAGAGGAGCCTACTCACTCAGTTCCTGCAGCCGAAGCCCTTTTCCCACTGGCAGGCTGTTGAATATCAAAATGGCACTATCATCTTGGAAGCTGCCCCTTCGTACTGGTTGTATCTGACTTTTTGGACTACAGAACTGACAAGTCATTAGCTATCTGCTGCAGCTCTGCCCTGCTGTACTTGCCAGGGATAGCCAGCAGAGAGAATTCTGCCCTCTGAAGAGCAGGGCTGTGTAGGCTGGCACTTGCTTTGGCATGCCCCTAAAAATGAGGATCAGACTTGATTCTTGCTGTGCAAACATGTCAGTGACAGCATAAAACCTAAGTAAAATATTTATCTGCTACGTTCAGTGTATGCTTGTCAGCATGAATTAAAAAAAGAAAAAGGACTTGTAGAAACATATCTGCAAGGAGGAGATGTTTTGCCTACTCCTCATTCACCTGGAGTATGCTGTCCTTTCGTATCTGTCACTAGTTTAAAATGTATTTTATCTCATATTTGTCACCAGACTTTGGGACAAATTGCATCCCTTCTCTTTTGTCATTGCGATGGGGTCATAAATAATGATGCTTACAAGAATGAATATATCTGAATATTTTATTTCTTTGAATGGTGCAGCAAACACAGCAAGTGCCTATGCTGGGCTGTCTGGCAGTCTGGATCTTAGCAGATAATGAAAGTTTGACTTCAGGAAGTCATACATAGTAGGTCTGAAGAAATAGTTGCAAAGAAATACTCAACACTTGAAGGATTTGATTAGGCAGAACAGGAGAGTCCACACTCCACTTACTTTTCAGCTCAACTGGAGAGTGTTTTCAAAGGGTTTACACATCATCCAAATATGAGTAGAAGTTCACAGAGCTACAGGACAGGGAAAGACTGTGAGGCTCTAAACCAGCTGTGGATGTACTGAGGCATCCATCTTTGGGACAGAGCTGTCTCACAGGGCTTTAGAAGGCAGCAAGTCAAAGCAGAGAGAGATAGCAGAAAGGCACATTTAGATTAGCAGGTGTAGTTTCTTGTATTGGAGGAGTTCATTTGGTCTACTTTTGTCCTGAAGGTGTTTTCATCTATTTTTTCCCTTATAGGTAGTTTTTTCTTAGTTATGAAAGATTACTGAAAGTACAATTTTAGTTTACTATTTTTCTTCCAAGCAATTTGTGTATATGAATGTTTTTAAGCCTTCAATAGAATGAAGAAAAGAGCAAAATTCTAGGAACTACATTAAATTTTTATTATCATTATCAGCACTGTAATAGGTCAATCGAAGAATGCCAAAGCACAATCATTTTATTCTAGTTGTATCTTAACTCTCTCTCAATTCACGTAGTGTTTCACAGACTGAATTGCTTCTCGCTGCCGACCTGAACTGTTCTCCCCTCTTGCTCTCCAGACGTCTGGCTGCGTTCCTCATGCTGTCTTTATTGGGGCAGCTCCTGCGGCGAAGGCTGTCCGCAGTGCTGGAGCTGCTGTCGGCACTGAGCGCTGTGAGAATGTGATGAGCACGGGGCAAAGCGTTTTGCCAGACACCTTCTGAGGGTGCCACGCACTGTGCAGCCTGCATTGGCAGCGTGAGTTTTGGGATGGTCCTGACCTGACGTGAGCAAGCACTTGTTTGGCATTCATCTACCTGAGACTCTCATTGCACCCCTTTTTATTCCAGTGTAAACCACTTGTTTGTGGAGCTCCCGGTGCAGGCTCCCACCCTGCACCAAACCTGGCCACTGAGCCACGTCCAGAGCTAACACTGCTTCTGGGGAGGGTTGTTCTTCACCCTGGAGCTGTTCATTGGTCAAAGACCTACACATACATTGTACTTCCCTGGCAGAGAGGATGATGCAGGAGCAGGCTAATGAGGCCAAGGGCTGCGCAACATGCTGCTGCAGCAGCTTATGAATTTTGTCTTTGCTACTCGCTACCATTTCAATCCACTGAGCTACGCAGAGGGCAATATGGGGAACACTGTGCTGCATTAGAGAGACTTCAGAGGCACCACAGAGCTGGCATTCAAACCTTCCCTGCTATTCTTCAAGCCGAAAGGCCATGCTGGGATGCTCTGAGCACCTAGTCTTTGGATAAAAATCTAAAAGTAAAAATTAAAATAAAGCCTTCGAACTCTTAAAAGATCTTTCTATTAGCACTATAGTCACTCTCTTTTCTCTTTCTAAATCAGTTTTACAGGTACTTCTGCAGTGTTTAAACAGACTTTATTTCCTACTTTAAAAAAGGAAGGTGAATTAGGGGGAAAAAGAGCTGAAGCAGCCATAGTTAAGCAACTGTAGCTTCTTCAGGATTGTCTCTTTTCTCTGTGCCTGTCACACACGATTATGTTTGTAAGTAAAATTAGGTCAGTATTTGCTACCCTGTTTTTGGAGTGAGGTGTCTGATAACTGTCTATGAGAAATATACATTTAAATTAAAAAAACAATCAGCAAAAGTATTACAGTTATAGCACAAGTTTGACAGACAGGCCAAAATACAGCTTCTAAATATATCAGTTTTGAGTACTCCCTTGAACCAACATAGAATAGATTAGCAGTGCTGCTCACTAACCCAAAATCCCTTTGCCATAACTTTAAAAGTCATGTTGCCTGTTAATTTGGTTCCAAAATTAATATGGCATCGTTAAAATTCAGGTTCCTATTTAGCAATTTAAAGAGCTACTAATAGTCCTATAGAGTACTGGGAAAATGAAGTCATGAACATTGTGATATCTTGACAACTTCACATCTACAGAAATAGGAGGGGAAAAAATGTCAGCTCTGCTCAGTTCCTGTCCTGTTGGCTCCTGAGATCCCAATAAACCTATAATAATCCAGTCCAAATCAATAATTAGCAGTAACAAAAGTTACATTTCTTTCTTTCAAAAAGAAAAAAATCAGAAGTTGGAATTAAGAAGAGAGAGCTATTTTTGAAAACCATGCAGGTTTGCTTTCATTAGTATAGCATGGGGAAGATAAATGCAACCCCTTGGAATTCACTCAGGGACCCAAACTCTCAAGTTGTTTGTTTTTCTAACTGAAGAAAAGTCAGAGACACAAAAGTATACAACAGTATGAAATTAAGTTATGGAAATTCACAGCAAATACCTTTCCCTAAATAACATTTCTGCAGTAAGTGGGATTTTGTTTGTATTGGAAACTTACAAAGACTCCACAGCTTCCTTATCTGTAAATTGTCCCTTTCCAACCAATAAACATGAAAAAAAAAGAATTAGAGAGAAAATGAAGTCATAGAATCAGGAAAAAAAGACTAAAACCTAATTCTCCTGTTTTCCGCTCTACTTTGAGCCAGATTAGCTCAATTTACCTGCCTGGAATTGTATCTACTTTGGCGGAGGTAAAAATCATGGCCCCCTTGCTTTGAATAGTCTGTGCAGTGAGCATTTTACAATTTAGGCTCCTTCTCTTAACAAATTCGATTTGGTATTTCCTTTCTATCCATTATGATGTTGTATATTAGGGAGTAATGAGAAAGACACAGACCTCACAGTCTGGCTTTCTGTTTTGATTTGAGTTCATGCAACAGGGCTTTGTTTTCTCTCCATGGCTTTTCCTGCCTCCTCGGCTGGCTCTGCACTGCGTTCAAAGCAGAGACCATGCTTCATTTAGCAGCGACCTTGATTTGCAGTTGTCAGAACGGGCACACTGTGCCTGGTGTCTGATGCATCCTATTTTGTTGTTTTTACCGTTGTCTAAATATTATGATGGTAGAAATCTTCCTAGAATTGTGGATGCCTACAGCCAAGCTTGAAGTTTTCAGCAGGTAGTGATACGGAACGTGCTTTTGGCCTGTGCTGGCTGCATGGCCAAGCATCACAAGGCAGTTGGCTAATGATCAGAGAGGCTGCTCGGCTGCAGATAGCTGGTGAGTAGCCAGGGGGGAGCTGGTTGTACACAGTACTGCCAGTTCTTGTAGGCTAGTCCATGGTCACTGAAGCATACCTGTAACCTGGGACGGGTACCTGGAAAATATAACGTGACAGTAGCTATGAGGAGCACAAAGAATAGACGGGAGGAAGGAGGTGGGGTCAATACACCTCATTCAGGATCAGATAGATAGCTTTATAGGCTTATTTCTCAATAAAAATGTCTGGATACCTCTTATCAGAGATGGATATTAGTTTTGATACCAGTACTAAAGTTAGGCTGCAGATTTCAGGCAGCCTTTCTTTATGGCCCTGTCTCCTTCACAGCCAGGGGCTGTAGCAGAGTGGGGAGGAGACAGACTTTCCCCTGCAGTTAAATGCATGCAAGTGCTATTGAAACTGGTGGCAGTTGCTCATGCTCAGCAGCAGACAACAAGCTGGAACCATGAGTTGGAATATCCTCGGTTCTCCACACAAAGGATCTGTGCCAAGGTTTCACAAAGGTCTGTTTCGCAGACTCACCATTTGTACCTCCTGTTATTCACAATAGCCACCAACTTGATAAGACATTGGCATAGCTGGTCTAAAGGTCGCACTACAACTGGCAATTGTACAGAGAACTTGCCTTTCCCTTTACTAGTAAATGACATACAGGCTGCTGTGCTCAAAACCCTGACAATTACTGCTTATCCTGAGGAAAGCTCCACCACTGATGGTGGATACAATAACTCTTCCAGCTTAGCCTACTTTCACTCTGCTGGCCAATCTTCCAGGCTGAAGATGGTGAGGTCACCCTCCATTGGGTTGATGTCTCACATTCCTCAGGTGTTCAGTTTCAGCTTTATTTCTACTTCCAGAACTGATAAATGATATTCCACTCCTCACATCTAATCCAAAAAATTCCTGGAAGCTCTCTATCCCAGATGAGTCTCATGGTAACTTTTCAGCCTCCAGTCCCTGCCTGACTGGTCTCCACAGAGAGTTATAAAAGAATCGAGGTCTTACTCTGCCTCAAAAGCAAACCAATCTACCTCTGAAAATCATTTATGGCTAGAACAAACAAATTGGGGAGAGAAGAAAAGGAAATCATAGCTTTCTTTCATGCAGAAAACTTCTTAATTTCATACAAAAAACTGACTAGAGAATTAACAGTTCTTTTTACTTGCATTGCCTGCAGGCTGGGGTTTCTGATCTGTAAGCAGCACTTGCTTGAGGCTTTCATGGTGTACAGCCTAAGAGCTATCATGTATTTTTAGAAAAGGAAGAAATCCTGGATACAGAAATGGATGATGGTGGGATTATCCACCAAGGTCTATACAAGATCAGTTGGAAGAACAGAACCTCTGTTACTTGTCTAAGCCTTGTCTACAGTTTGAAGGGCTGCTAATTCCTCTTTGAAGGGCCTCAAAGGTGGGTGAGTTGCTAAAATTTGCAGAATCAGTTGCATGTTGTGCTATCTGCTCTGCAGTTACTGCTGTTACTGAAGAACTGGCCTTCCTAGTGGGTTTTGTATAGTCTGTTGTGGTTTGTACCACTTCAATTCTCTTAAGAATGGAAAAAATTAATAAGAGAAAAAGAAAAAAAACCCCTGTGTATTTAGATTAAATTTAGCAGGCAGCAAGAAACAGAAAAACTTATTTACATAAATACATATATATATATGTATATAAATGTATATATAACATGTGTAGATGTTATATATACATATATATATAAGTCAAAGAGTCAAAACCCACATTGGCCTACCTTCAAATTACCTGATTTATTTTTTTTATAGAATATGCAAAATGACATGCTCCTCTTCTTTTTTTGTCCCTCAAGGCAGTTCAGGAAAGGCTTCTGTTGTGTAGCCCACAGTCACTGCTAGGAAATACTTTTCACAGAAATCACTTTCTTGAGAATCTATAAGAGTAAGAGGACATAAACGCATGAATGGAGAGGAGATACTAAAGTAAAGCGAGAGCTGTTTAGTGCAAAGTTTTTTAAGCCTGAAATCTTTATGATTTCTTACTCTTACAGGTAGCTTCAAAAGTGTGAAAAAGATCATACAGTTAAATCAATGAGCAGCTGTAGTACATGTTGCAAGCCACAAAACACCATCTAGTCTTTGTAGTGTTGCAGATAGAATCAATGGGTGAAGACTTCTATGTCAAATCCAAAGGCATTGTTGTGCCCAGAGAGATGACCTGGTGCTATCAGAAGAGGACAGTTCTTTTCATATACCCTGTCTGTGTCTTGTCATGGAGAGCAAGGACTGACTAAAAGCTGAATAGAAATTGAACTGACATGGGCTAGGTTTTTTACGATATATGTAAGCTACACTCAGAGGAAGCTGAGACCCTTGTTTAGCAGTGAGATGAATAGAGTGCAGATGGCTCTCTAGAAATTCTTGTTAAAACCTGAAATTATTTTTTCTAGTTTATACTTCATACTACAAACCATTCAACGGGTGCAGAATCTTGGGCATATTTAAGAAAACAAACAAGGAAGTGCTATGAGAATTTCAACTTGAAATACTTAACATTTGTAACCTTAATCCGGTGTATTATTTTATTTTTAAGGTTTAAGGACAAACATTTTGAAATTCTATTCTGTACACAGATCTCTATTTATGCTTAAATTGTGCTGGGTATGATTATAAAATCAAATTGCTTGGTCAGCTAGAATATGAAGTTAACATGGTAGTGACTGAAAGACAGAAAATACACATTTAATCACTGATCCAGATCATTAGGGATGTTTTATGTAGTCATTCTTTGTAGGTAAAATAATTCACCTCAAAATGCAAAGAAGCAAGATTTGAAGTTGGAGTCTCAGAGATTTTTAAAAGCATAAAAATGTGGCAACCCCACAACCATCTATTGGAAGAAATGGAAACTTGGAGGAAGAAGCAAATCTTGCAGAATGTGCTGTAGGCAGCAGTACGCCGGCAAGAGAGAGCACAGATGGCACGAAAAGCACCTTTCCATTTTGATGTTCGTCTGAGAGAGGGTATAACTGCAATATGAGGCATACAAACTTTGGTATACCAACAAGACTTTTCAATGATTTGTAAATGTCTGGTGAGAAGATGCTTATTTCACAGCAGAGATGGAGGGAGCCCTTCCCAGTATTGCTGGCTAGTCAGAGCATTCACCTCGGTGCTGACAGCAGCAGAGCAGGGAGGTGAACATAAGGCAATTGCTCCAATCAGTGTTCTCTCCCCAGTCTGTATGAATTACTATTAATAAAACATGAAATGCCTTCAAGAATAGTATAGCCAAAAGCCTTGTGTCAAGTTGAAGCTTGCTCATTCTCATAAAAAGAGCTGATTTAGAAGAAATGGCATTTTCTAGCAAGAACACACTATTGAAGACCTCTGAGCCTTCAGACACAACACAGTCTGTGAAAATGGAACAAGAAGCGATCTTAAGAGAAGAACCAAAGTGAAAATGTCTCTTTCCAAAGCCAGCCTCCATGGGTGTAATTCTACTGGTAACAGCACATTTCAGATTAGATCTGCAGAACTCAACAGCTGCATTCTGTAAAAGAATAGACAGAAGAAAAACCTTTGTTTTCCCTCACCTCTTATATTGATGTTTTCCTTTGAGTGCATCACTTCAACTTTGTCCCTTGGTTTCTTTGTTTCTTGTTTTATTCTTTTCTGTCTAGAGTTTCCACCTACAGAATGATCTTTTTTAATGAGAACGTTGTTGCTCCATTTATGCAGTGCTTAACTCAGTAACCCAGATTTCATCACTCACAACAAAGAAGAAATATATATATATATGTCTTGGCAATGCTCTGTTTGGGCAGACACTGTAAGGAGGGAACTTGATTGTATACATTTGCCTTTAACTAGTAGTTCACCATTAGTTCTCTTCTCTGCCAATGCTCTACCTCCTCATCTAAGACTTCTTACTTATCATCTCAGTAAATACTGCTGTCTGTGATTAAAATCTGACAGAGACATGTGGAGACATTGATTTTATCTGTGTTAGGAAAAACAAGAGGGAGCACCAAGTCACAAGAAAGAAGGACCCATCAAGGACTGAACCCACCCAGCTGGTCTGAGCTCGATCATGCTCACAGATCAAAAGGAGATGCCTGCTGGTGTAAGAACAGGCCCAGATGCTTGAATCAAGGGAGAAGGGGCACCATGGGTTTAAGCACTCCATTGGAGACAGATTATAGTAGCTGTTCAGAAAAAAGCTAAGATTTCAACCTCTGCTTGGTATGAATCAGGCAAAAATACTTTCAAAAGAGATCTGGAAACCTACAACTTGCTTTGATTGTTGCTTTTTTTTTTTGTCCTGTGGATACTTCTTAGCTGTCAAGTGTAATTTAATTTACCCCTAGGAGGCACATTCTATTTTATCAAAACCAGCTCACATTTTCTGTAATTTTTGCACAGTACAAAAAAATCATACAATGATGTAAGCTGAACTGTTTTTGCAGAGTTGGGGAAGCTCTACAGAAGTAAATCAGCACATTTCTTTTTTTATTATACAATCTTCTGCTAGTTTTACTCAGGAATTTCAGCCCCAGAAGTGCCAAAATCCTAACCTCATCTAGAACCATACAACTTTAGAGCCCTTCTCTCTTTTTTTTTTTTTCTTTTTTTTCCCCAGAAAACTAGTTTCCAGGTCTATGATTTACACAGTTTTCTTATTTCAGTGCCTTCCTATAAAAACATTAGAATTGTATCTCACATTGCACTTCAAAGAAGAAACATAGTGTAAGAATGACTATCTTCCACTGCCTCTGAAAATGTAAGGAGATTGTGAAGATGGTGTAAGACACTTCTTCACAGACAATTATAAAATGCATTTAACAAGTTTGGACTTGCATGCTCGGTGTTGTAAAACTTGGGAATGTGCTAAAAATGTGTGGGAGTGTGCCTTTTTTGTCAGTCTCTGTATATGTTTGTGGGGTGCTAGTGGTGGGATGGGGTCAGAAGTGGAGAAGCTTTCTCCCACCTAGTTTTCCTTACAGTTCTTCAGGGATACAGAGCCGCTGAGAGGGATAAACTGTATGGAACAAGTGAGTTACTTATTACAGGTCTGGCAGAGAATAACTGGAGATTGGCAGACTTTGGCCATGGAGTTGCAAGCAACACTGAGATACTAACTTGAGCAGTGCACTTCGTTTATTCTTCAATAAGAAATTATTTATGTCAAAAGCATCCAAGACATGAATAAAACCACTTTTTTCTAAGTGCTGTCAAATCGTGCCTCATCCCAATGGCACAAAAATGCACAAGTATTGTCTCCATTCCCTCATATCCATATGGAGAAATGAGTCTCTCTGCTGGGTCTTAACTGAAAGCTGTGAGACTTGTGACACCAGTTCTGCAAATAGGTCAGGCTGAGACCCATCTCCTTCTTCCCTCACAGGCCATCATGGCAACCTCTGAGCTCTAAATACACTCCCTAAGGGACTAAACGGAGCTTGTTCTTCCCCTTTTCACTTTATCAGTTGAAGAGAGAAACCAGAATTAAGCTATCACTTCCAGTTCTCTGCAGAACACTTGATGTATTGAGAGTGGAAAATCTGTTTTGTGAAAGAGCACTGGATTTCAACATTTCTTTTTGTTTTCAGTTTGGAACAGATGCTCCAAAATTTGAAATTCCTCATGTGGTGGAGGCAGGGGAAGCCAAAAATATAAAAAATAGCTTCCATTACAATATGGGTAATTACCTCTACCTCCTACTTAGGCAAAAAGGTGTTTAATGTAAAACATTTCACTCTGTGACTGTAGAGCATTCACTTTTATATCTTTCAGGACCCATTTCTGTTTAAGTGAAAGAAATTATGGTTGGAGGGGTCATGATTACAGGAAGAAGTTCTCTTCTAATGCCAAATGGCTCCATCAAAGGTTTCTCAATGAGTTCTGGTTATATCACTTGGTAATCTTGTTTTTGCCCTAGGCAAGAGGGAATAAACTGTGGCTCAGCCTAACACCACAATGAAACTGTGCAAAATCCCCATAAAGCTCCTTCAGAGTCATTACAGCAGTAACAGAAAAGAGAGTCTACCCTCTGGTTTTCACTCAAATGAGTGAAAAGGCCTCCCTGTTTGGAGAAGAAAGAGACAGACACCTACCTGGTTCTGTTCTCTCTTTGAAGTGCCATAATTAAAACTGATCTGCTACAAGAAAATGAGTCTTCTGAATCTAGTTAAAAATCACATTAGTTTTTTTCTTTGGAAACCAAAAAACACTTTATGACATAATACTAAAAACACTTTTTGGGTTTTCTCCGGGAGTGACACCAACTATTACTCAAAGGTTCTCTCCAGTCCAGATCAAGGCTTTTTGCTATTTTTATCATTAATATCTAGAGCAACAATAAAAACATTAAAAATGCTTATTTTCAGGATGAACTCGAATCCTCCTAGAGGATTTAATTGGTGATAATGTATGCTGCAAACACGTGCTTGAAACAGTGTTTATAAATATCCCACTTAATGGAAAAAAAGTTATGGGTGGTGATAGAAATCTGTCTGGCAAAAAACCCCAGCTATGCTATCTGCCAGCAAGTACAGATTCCCAGTACAACTGCAATGTGCATCCAGCTCTCTTAAAAATCCATATATTAAAGGTAATTAAAATATTATAAATCACCACTCAAAATGGTTTGCTACAGAGCTAGCCTTGTGACTCAACTGCTGCTGAAGCTTCTTTAAACTTGCTTCTTACAGACACTGATTTTCTCTGCTAACAAAAGGACAAAGCCAATGCCTGGAGAGGAAAAAATGTTATCAAAAGAACACTTGCAGCTGATGCATTAGTCTAACAAAACTTCAGTGGAGAAAACTTACCTTCCCCACACATTCACAAGTCTGCTTACTTTAGTAGGGCTACACAATGCAGAGCTCTGATTTCCTCTGAAGAGTATACCTCCACAGTAATTTCATTTCATTCTGGTTTATTTACTTCTAGTTTTCTCACTTATGTATGTAAATATATGTACATATGTATAGATAATTCCCAATGAAAGACAAGCTAGCACTAACTGAAACATATCTGCAATGTCTGTCAGCAGCTGTAATAAGAGTTAACTAAAACTGAACAACAAAAGGGGATAAAAAATTTTCTCCTGGCAAGCAGCACTTTTGCAGGACATTTGATAAGCAATATTATGCAGTATAAACTACAGTCAAACAGAAAGGATCATTTTGATAGCGTGCACCACATGTGGATCATAGGCAACTTGACAGTGTTTTTGCCTTTAGCCATAGCCGTGTCAGCTTTAATGTGACATTTAGTATATTTAACCATGAACATATGACACATCTTTAAAAATCCTTATTGTCTAAATAGGTTATTTTTGCATGCATAATTGTCGACAACAGTAAATAAAATTCAGTGTGAAGTGACATTTAGTAAGACCTTATCAGCTTTGCCCTGTGGCATTAGTCTAGCCTGTGCTACATAACGTGAGGCATATCCTGGATTATTTTTCTTAAAGTTCTGCATATTGACATTATCTTTAATATTCAATGTTAACTGTAACAAGGAATGTGAACTTTTCCTGGAATTGATCTGCCTTTTTCCTTTGTATTTTCCAGTGCTTTGGACAGAAAGTTATTGTGCAAAGTCCCCATGACTGCCGTAACTTCAGACCAAGAGCAGGGGGTCATGACTTGGAAAGAATCATTAATTGCGTATGTAATGTGTAATAACAGCTGGACAATGCACCAGGCGATGCTAAAATCTGTAACTCTGGAGTCAACAGTTTTACATAAGGTACCTTCTAAGTTGATTAATTTATTACATTTAGATACTTAACTGGGTTCTCTGAAGACAACAGAAAATGTTATTTTTTCAGTTTGCAGTGACTCGTTCTAAACTTAGAACAAAACATGAATCTTCCAAGGTATCAAACTTCAAATTATGTCAATAAAAGATGTAATTGCTGTGAATTGTGTTTTAGCATTCTGGTATTCCCATTTAATATCAATCTTCCTTGTTTGTTCAGGACATGCTACTTTGTAGAAAATCACACTTCCAAAATAATTATCTTGCTACAAATAATATGAGAACATCAAATTCAGACTCTGAAATTAAATCTGGATTCTTATCAAAAGCTAAAAGAAACCTGCTTTTAGCTTCAGTGCTTATCTTGGTGGGATTCTGGTATCAAACTTCAGCTTTGAAACATCTGATGGAGGTGGGTGATTTTTCCTCAGCATAATCCTATGACTAAAACTCCTATGATATTTTATAAAAACTGAATTGTGCCAATTCCATTTGTATATACAGCCCTCATAGGAAAACATTTTCCATCCTTAAATCTGTAATGTTGTAGACAATAGAAATGAGGAATTATTGTCCATAATAAAATCACAAACTTATTCAGTGTGTTAAGAGACTTCTGTGAGTTGATTAGGACTTTACGAAACATATGGAAAAGAAAGAGGGAGCCCCAGTCATGAATGGTTAGCAGTACTGGCTCAAGTTGGGATAAACAATTCCTCCAATCATAAATAAATTAAAAAAAAAGGACAACTGAAAATTTATGATTAGATCAAAAGGTCATAAACTGGCCAAGCAAGACATTTTCAAAAAGGATAAATAGGATTTAGAATAAAAAGTGATGGTCTAAAGGAGGGTCCGAGGGACAGACTTATATAGCAGAAGAGACACATTTAGTTGCTGGACCATTTGAGATCAAAGGACGTTTATGTGGAATGGAGGAAAAAGAGAAATTCAAGCAAAATCATGCATTCTGAAGTTTGGAAACCAAACTTCTAGGAGGACAGCAGATACTCAAGAGCACAGTGAACCACAGGACTGATGAACAATATGAGCCTGGGACCGCAAGTTCCTTGATTACGGTGCTCTGCCAGTGCTGGGGCTGCCTTCGGGCTCACAGGGACTCAGAGTCAAGCCCAGCAGGAAAAGCGTTTCAAAGTTGCTATCTGAAGAAAGGAAAATTTGGCTCACTGATCTTCCCATTACCACCACTCTGTGCCTCAGTTCTCTGGGTTTACAGTAAGGATAATGATGTTCACACAGCAGCATAAATCCAAGGACAGAAATGGTACTTGCTGAGTGTCCCTGTCACAGTATATAGCAAAGTGCCCACAAGCAAGTATTTGGCTTTATATTGTAGATGCGGTTCTCTGTCTTAGCTTACAAGAATGTTTAAGGATTTTATTTCCTAATTCTTGACTAATGATAGAACTTAAGCTTGTTAATAACTCATCTATACTTTCATTATTAATGTGTGTCAGGTATGTTCCTTAATTCGCTTTGTCCTGCTTTTCACAAAACATTTGTTTTTCTTTCTGGAACTGCATGTTCATGAAAGAAGCAATAAAGCAATTGGTTAGAGTTTAGAGTTAACCTATTTTATTGCATCATCTCTGTATGTTGTATGTCTCTTTCCGTAATTATATAAATAATTGATCTTATTAATCTTAAACAAATTAACACAGTCAAACAACAGACTTCAAACGTGGAATTAATTTGAAGTAAATGTCAGGTTTTCAGTATTTTGCCACTCTTGTTTCACCTTAGGTTGTTGTATTTCAATTTGTACTTCTTTATTTACGAGTAACTTCCTAATATCTGTCTTTTAGAAGAGCACTGATAGGCTGTTTGAATATTTATCCTGTTATAAACTGAGTAAGGTTAATTTTTTTTTAATCATAGATTTTATTTTCACTGAACAGTAAGAGCTGCTGATTTTTTTTTAACAAGAAATACTTTCCTACGAGAATATTATGTTTTCAGTAGGACCTGATGGAAATGTTTTGTGGGATAAAATGGTCTTAAGGGAAAAATTCTCAAGGGCAGGCAGTACCCTGACCAGTTTTAATAATGAAACAGCTTTGTCAAAATAGAGGCTTGAACTTGGAGGAAAGTATGGTTGATAATTTTTAATTTATTTAGGTTGTTGAAGATACAACCATGCGTAAAGTGACTATTGGCATATTTTATTTTCTTCCATCAGTAATTTTTTTCACTACCCCTTATGTTTTGTTGTAACGTGTCCATAACCTCTCATTTTTATTGATAGGCGTTATGGGGAATACTCTCACAAGGTCAGTTTCCGGTTAAGAAGACAAAAGAAATATCTTTCAATGTACCTACCACGTATTAGTCATTCAACTGCATAAACCTGTGCAAGCCCACACTCTCTAGTAATAAAGAATGAGGAAATTAAAGGGATTTTTAAAAAATTCCCAAACCTTAGTATAAGAAAACATTCATGTCTTAGTTTGATTCCTGTAATCTCCCCACATCTTCCTTCTTTGGAAAAATCACACCACAAGTTTTCTTATTCTCCAACTGCTCTGGCACTGCATCTCTCTGCCTCTGAGGACCACCTCGTTCACTTACTGGCTTTACCACATAAAGCTCCTTTCCCAACTTCTTTGGCTTTACCAAGAGTCTAATTGCCCTGATTTCCTACTTTTCTATCATCTTCCTTCTACAGCAAACAAAATATTTTAACCTCCCAAGGGTAAGCCAGAGCAAATAAAGTAATTAGCAAGTCGGCATTAATAAATTGCTCCAGGCTGTTTACAAACGAGCAGCACAGCAAGCCTAAACACTGCAGTGGGGAAGAGGGGCAATGATGCCTCTCCTGGAGCCCTGCTCCAAGCTTCTGGCTTCATCCCCTGACACATGACACAGTTGCCCTGGCCTAAACCTGCCAGACTGGGCCACCCGAGAGATGCTGCTGGTCCCTGCTCTCAGGGGCTTCATGGACATCAGAGCGCACGAGCTATACCTCATTGCTGATATGTGGGAACATACCACAAAAGGAAGGTGTTTGATCGAAAGGGGTTTTGTCCAGTTTTAAATCAGTATGAATTTATTCCATCAAACGGAAAGCTTTATTCAGACCGATGCAATCTCCTTCATTGCATGAGAGTTTGCCCTGCCTGGTCTGGGACGTTATTTGCTCTGCTCTGTCCCTCAGTGTAACCTGATATCTGTGGAAATAATACAGAAATCAGATAATGTTCTGTGCTCAAAGAACTGCATGAATGTAAACAAATATGCCTTTTTTTTTAATGTCTAGGTCTGCACAATTGTGCGATATTTAATATATTTACTCCACAATAAGACTGGAGTTATTTTCTCTGCTTTCTAATATTTTTTACTGTTACATTAGTTAAAAGCAAAATAATTGTTGCTCTGTGTGTTTTATATCCTCTCCCATCACCTTAGTTTACATTCATATGATGTAACCATTTATTATTCTAGTCAATAATTCAGCCTATTTAACCTTTTTTTCAGTTTTATAACTTTATGTTACAGGGACAACATCAAGGAAATTAAGTAATTTTGTTATTTCATTTATGTAATTGAATTTGTCTGAACTATAGCTGAACCGGAATCCAAACTTGAGAAGGGAGGACTAATCTATGTTTACAGATTTAGCATGAGAAGGACTATTTTTTTGGTCATAGATTCATTTTATACCAAGCCTGCTGGGTAAAGATAATGGTCCTAAAAGAAAAGATCATGGAGGCTTGGGGCTGCTGCTACCCAGAGGATGGTGGGTGAAGTAGCACAGAAAAGCAGCGATGTGAGTCAGTCACACAGTCAGTCAGCTGAGAGGAAGACACTGCTTGCTTAGAGGAATAAGGAACAGACCTTTCTGGAAGGATAAACCCCACAGCGTATCTCCAGGCTATGTGCTTGCCTCATGAAGGACCCAGTGAGGAATTCAGATTTTCCGGTGCTGGCTTTACAAAGGGTAAGAGTGAGGGTGTTCAAGCAGAGAGTGTGCATGGGGCAGGGCAAGGCTGGCAGATTAGCTTGGATGCCAGGACCAGCTGGAACTCTGTGCTCAGGGGAAGCAGTCTGCTGTGGCCACTGCGATTTGTCATCTTGAGGGCAGACTTTGGCATCTTTAGAAATCTGGTTGAAAGAGTCCCTTGGGAGAGAGTCCTGAAGGGCAAAAGAATCCCAGAAGGCTAGATGTGTTTTAAGAAGAAAATCTTCAAGGCACAGGAGCAGGTTGTCCCCATATGCCAACAGATGAGCCAAGAAGGCTGGCCTGGCTGAACGGAGGCTGGAACTCGGGGGTAGAAAAGAGAGTGAATCACCTTTGGAAGACAGAGCAGACAGCTCAGGAGAACTACGAGGATGTCATGAGGTTATGCAGAGAGAAAATTAGATGGGCCAAAGCTCAACTAGAACTTAATCTTGTCACTGCTATAAGAGATAATAAAAATGTTGTTATAAATACGTTAGCAACCAAAGGAAGGCTAAGGAGCATCTCCATCCTTTATTGGATGTGAGGGGAAACATGGCAAAGGCTGAGGAAAAGGATGAGGAACTAAATGATTTTTCTGCTTCAGTTTTTAATAGCAGGACCAGTTGTCCTTAGGATTCCCAGTCCCCTGTGCTGGAAGACAGGGACAGGGAGCACAATGAAGCCCCCATAATCCAAGGGGAAATAGTCAGTGACCTGTTACAACAAGGTCAAGTGCAAGGTCATGCATTAGGGTTGGGGCAATCCTAAGCACAAATACAGGCTGGGATGAAAATGGATCAAGAGTAGCCCTGTGGAGAAAGACTTGTGGGTGTTAACTAAAAGCTTGATGAGGATCCTGGGCTGCATCATGAGAGAAGTGACCAGCAGGTCGAGGGAGGTGATTCTGCCCCTGTACTCCACTCTTATGGGAGTACTGGTGCTTTGTATCCAAGTCTGGTGCTCCCAGCATAAAAAAAAAACATGGACCTATCGAAAACCACCTGAGGAAAGCCACTAAGTTGATTAAAGGGGTGGAGCACCTCTCCTGTGAAGAAGACAGGCTGAGGGAGTCAGAGCTGGAGAAGAGAAGGCTCTGAAGAGACCTTATAGCAGCCTTGCAGTATGCAAAGGGGGCTTACAGAAGGCTGGAGAGAGACTTTTCACAGGGCATGTGATGACAGGAAAGGAGAAATGGCCTTAAGATGAATGAAGGTAAGTTTAGCTTATTAAAATATTTTCTTTACTGTGAGAGTGGAGAGGCTGTGAAACAAGTTGCCCAGAGAAGTTGTGGATGCCATGTCCCTGGAAGTGTTCCTACTCAGGCTTGATGGGGCTCTGAGCAACATGATCTAGTTGAAGGTGTCCCTGCCCATGGCAGAGGCGTTGAAGCTAGATGATCTTTAAGGTCCTTTCCAACCCAAACTGTTCTATGATTCTATGATTCTTTGAGGAGCTGCAGCATGGCCAGAGAAGGGCAACAAAGCTGGTGAAAGGTCTGGAGCACAAGTCTTTTGAGGAGCAGCTGAGGCTCAAGGGAGACCTTATCACTTTCTACAAGTGCCTGAAAGGAGGCTGTAGTGGAGGTGGGGGTCAGTCTCTGTTTTCATGTAACAAGTGATAGAACAAAAGGAAATGGCCCCAAGTTGCATCAGGCATTGTTTAGATTGGATATCAGGAAAAATTTCTTCACAAGAAGGGTAATCAAGGATTGTAATGGACTGCCTAGGGAAGTGGTTGAGTTGCCATCCCTGGAGATATTTAAAGACGTGTAGATGTGGCACTTGGGGACATGGTTTAGTGGTGGATTTGGCAGTGATAGATTAATGGTTGGACTTGATGATCTTAAAAGTCCTTTCCAGCCTAAATGATTCTTTGATTCTAAGATTTTCAAATATTCACATGGTTTTAGAGAGCATGTTACAACACATCTAATTGGTCATCAGATTTGAAATGGAATAGCTTGGATCAGTGATGGTAAACCTTTTAGCATCTGGTGCCAAATTTACTTTAAAAAGCATCGTAGTTCACTGCCACTAATGCCCACCCAAATCTGTCAGTGCAAAACTTGGCATCAGTACAAACACTTAGACAATGGAAAAGCTCTTTGTAATTTGAGCTGCCTGTTGCATGTGTGTGCTATACAATACTGTTGGCTAGGCTGCCATCATCCTTTAAAAGGAATATTTTTCTTTCTAAAATGCTACACTAACACAAAGAATTTAGCTCAAAAGAAATATATGATGTCCACCTCATTTTTTTTCCTGTTTTTGGAGGATAAAAATACTAAACTGCTCAAATCATGTCACTATTCTCTATGTCCAGTCTTCAAAACAACAGAGACACATTTCACTTGCTTCAGAAGAATATAGATAAAATTGTACAGGAGCTTGTATGGAATACTTTCCCATTCATGTAAATTTCCTACTGACTCCTATTAGTCTGAGATTATTTTATGTCTCTTTAAGCATAATAGTTCTCATGCTCTCCAAAATTACTTTTTAAGTTGACACACATCCCTGATGAGAACAGGGGTTGGCTTAGAAGATTTAATTTGCAGACAGTATTGCAAAAGACACTTCAATGGGAAGGATGTTACATTGCCTAGCAATAGATCTTTGTAGCTGACTTTCAGTTATTTGTTTATGTGTTCTGAGGTCTTGTTTGTCCTTTTTGTTTTGTTTTGTTTTGAATGTAGACATATACTAAGCTTGATTATGCAGTTCAGTGGTTTTTTAGTGCTTTATGACTTATCTATTTATGCATACTTGCTATTTTGGTTCTTTGTCCTCCAAATGTATGCAATATATTTACATTAATATGCTAGTTGCATTTTTGACTGCTGAACCATTCACCTAAAAGCAGGATGTGAATGTAGAAAACGCTGATGAAATGCTGTCCTTTTTCCTTGTAGTGAAAGAGGGACCAGATAAAAAAATTGATCAAATCTGCTCATTGACTGTGTGCCATTCCCGGGTAGTGAGAACCCAAGGAGACACAGAGCAATAAGGTGTGTGTCTCACATTTAGAAACTAGTTACTAAAAACATTTGGACCGTATTGAATAATGCAGCAACAGGGGCAATACAGTGAATCAAACCCAGAGCATAGCCCTTTCATTTCCAGAAAAGTGAAAATTGTTATCCCACGTATGAGTAATTTTAGCCATTCTGCATAATCTGGAGTAGATACTTCACCTCCTTTGCATCCTTGTGCTCCTCTTCTCGCTGTTTGGCTTCCATATTAACTTTCAGTATGCCATAGATCAGTTTCCCAGCATCTTTCTTATACATATAGCATTGTCCCCATCCATTCTCTCCACTTACACATTTACTGAGGAATACATGGTCAGACAAGAGACATGACAAAACTTAACCACAGAGAGAAATCAAGGAGCTCTATACAGCCATCGCTGCTCTGAATTTCAGCATGAGAGCAATGCTACAAATGAGCTTGTGACACCTCATCAGAAGGTAAGTAACTTCCTAGTAGCTGATTTAATGACATCACAGCAAGAAGAGTCCAAGAAAGCAATCAAAATCTGTGAAACAGGACTGCAAGGGTACCTCTATGATGATTAGTTGCTCTGTATTCTTTTTTGAGCTATACCACAGATTTTTAATATAAGCTCAGTTGAGGGGTGAAGTTGGATGTGTATTCATTTCTCTGTTGCAAATTCAGCCAAAAGAACCGAGCTTATTGATGGTTTTTGCAAAGCACACTTGCCTTCTTAGAGGTGTGTGAACATCTACTGCTTTTCCCACAGATATCCTGCAAGGAACTAGCAAATCTAATGGAGCAGATTTACTGCTCTTTGTTGTTATACTCAAAGCATAATTTTGTATTTAGTTTTTAAAAGGCAACAGTTGCCTAAAGTGGTAGGAGAGCCAATATTTTAGATATAGTTAACACAATACAAACATTCCACACACAGTTGATTAAATGAAAAGCAACACTAAATAACACTCTATCTATAGTACATATTTCATTCATTGCGCAGACCTGGCCTCAGGCTTGTTTAAAAAAGCACCAGATGTTTCTCTAAGAAATGTATTTGTCTTTGTGTGATGACAGATGCTCTTTGAAATCGCAAAGTATGTAATAGCAGAGTTTGCCATTTGAAATCAGGAAATTCAATTTGTTTTCTCAGAGGCACGACTGAAGGGCAAAGCCCAGTAAGAATTGCTGTATAAACTAATGCTTTTCAACATTTTGTATTTGTTTTGCTAGTTTGAACCTCATTTCCAACACTGTTCGCAAACAGAAATGGGAAAATCAGCTTCCAAATACAAGAGACCTCTGCCAGTAGGATTTTTTCCTCTGTATTTTCTTAGTAAGTTGTTTTACTTAAATGCAAATTTACCTTTTACATTAGTCATCTCACATAGTCTTGTAGGCTTGGCTTTAAATGAGCTAATCGAATGGCTCATAGGAGAAAAACCCACTCAGTATGAACTAATAGAAGAAATTTCTATGTGCTGTGTAACATATCCTCACAGTAATTCTCACATTGCTGCAAATTGAAATGATGCAATGCAGCAAAAGATGAATGTATGCGTAAATTAGATGGCAGAATGGTTTTCTTTCAAGGTTTTTAGAGCAGACTGGCCTTCCAAAAATCACCGATATAATAAGTTCAGTACCTGAGTACATGGCTAGGCATTAATAACCCAGAGAAAGCAATGAGTAAGCAGAAAGAGGAGTGTGACTGAAAATGATTTTTCCACCTAACAGGCATCAATAATTGTGTAGAGAAAGCAGGCCTGACTTTTCTCTTTGGGCTTCTGTTACAAATACATAACTTCTGCTTCATTCATGGCAAAGCTTGTTGGGGTTCATAACCTGAAAGATTTTCCTGCATCCTTAGTTCATTGGTGGTATGGACTACAAATAGTGTAAAAAACCCCCAGTGCTTTGGGCAGAAGTTAAAGCATATGTTTTAGGTCATGCATCTGTAGGGGTACAAAGCAGGGTTTAAATACTCTCTCATAATGTATATGTCCTGTAACATGTTTGAATATGCAGGACATAATTCCTGTCACATTGAGAGCCGCAGAGTTGTTTCAGGCTATAGCAATTTAAATCTAGATTACTTTGAAGTGTCTAAGTTCAGTTTGTTAGCTTTTCCCCTTTCAATCTTTCAGTGGTCTCAGTGCTGCGAATTTGTTTTGGAATAACCTCTGAAAAAAGGTCAAGCTTACAGGAAAACTTTTCGAACTCCTTTTGCTAAGAACTAATTTTTCTTGTAAGATATTTGGCAACCTCTTGCTTGAAGTAAAAATAGCACACAAACACAATTTCTTGACATATCCTAAATTAGGTGCTTCAAGGGTGGCATATGCTAATGTTTTGGCATGAAAAATGCCAAATGAAAAAGGATTTTTGTGTAGCAGTCTAAATATTCATAATTCTCTAATAATAAAACTTATTATGGTTTTTTCCACCGCTTTGTGTGAACACAGATTAGGTACATCTAATCCTTTCCTCCCTTGTGTGACTGGGTGAGTCAATGACAATAGTCAGGATGAGAGGAGATTCAGGGCCGAGACTTGTTCACACAGGAAAATCAGCGTGATTAAAACTGGAATGTAGAATAAAATGCCCCTGGAAAAAGCAATCCTGCCCTCCTACTCCTCTGCACCTCTCCCTGCCTTGTTTCAATTTCAAAATGTGTGCGAGCACATGCTACAGTCGATCCAGGAGCTGACCCGAGTTGCAACTCCACTGGCACAGAGGAGGGAGGTTCATTTATTTTCGTCTGGCACAGTGAGCGTTAGACTCTCATGTATGAGGAGAGAAAGGGAGGGTTCTGCCCTTAGGCCCTACCCTTTGCTATTATAGGGAGCCTTGTGAAAACAGCCTCTTATATTGGACATCTTCACTTCTTCCCTTCCATTTCTTCCAAGCTCCTGTCCGTGTATGCTGAAGGTGTAGCTTTCACTGTGACGATGAAGGTAGCTGGCAGAAGCAGCTATTGGGCTGCAAATCAGCCTTCTGGTTTACAGTACGCTGACCTTGCTATCTTGAAAACAGAAAGAATAAAGCCTCTTTGCAATCCTGCAAGTAAAAATCATGTCTTTCAGCTAAGTTGCCTGAATTTATACAAGTGCTGATTGAATGCAAAAGAAGTCAGAATCTGACTCAGAGGTTCAGATTGCAGTCCCGGTCTTGGGGAATTCCTGAATATAAGTTCTCCAGATTTTATAATGTATACAAATAGTGGTACATTTATGCCTACTTCCAGTAACAGCCTGCCCATTACTGAAAAAGCATGCATTTAGCTAAATTATTTTAGGAAGCAATTATTGTGCTCTTAACCCTGCAGTAACTGGTACACAGGAGATTGCTCACTTCTGAATACTACACGTTATGCTTGCAAGACTTCCATTCATATATGAGCTTTTTCTTTGTTTTTAGTGATCTGCAACACTGAAAATATCTTTCACTGAAAAAAATTAAATCCTCAGATAATATGCTATTTTCACCCACTCTGATCATCACTAAGAAATATATTCTGGTAACTCACAAGTTCTTATGTAGTATGTCTGGTTTTGATGTCCGTTTCTCTTATCAAGAAATATATTCCTGGGAGTGTCACATAGAATACAAGGAGTCACATAAGCCTGAGTGTAAGTCTTTGTGACATTGAGGTCTTACAATGTTGTGTTTTCTGTACTTTTTCCCTCCAATAATACATACAAAAGCTTAGATCAAGTTTATGCATATCAGACTTGAATCAAAGTGGCTTTCATTTTTTCGGCATCTAAGTCATTAACTCAGGGCTTGAATTACACGACCAAGCCAATGATGGTGACTATGGTGCCACCCTACCTCTCATTATCAAGACATCACTGCTCGTTCCTAGCAGCCTTTGCACTGCAATTAATCTCATTAAACCATCCAAAATCTCCACTGCCAAAAAAGAAGTGGTTTGCCTGCTGCTGTTTTACCTTGATGATGCAGCACAGGGTCTGGTGCAGTTGGTGACGCACGGGCTGGCATGGGGTAGGTGTGCTGTGGCCAGTCAGTGGAGACGGAGCTGTCAAAGTCACTGGTTGAACTGGAAATCTGTAAAGCCAAGAGAGAGATATAGACTCTCCCTTGGCTGTTAATTTTGATCAAGTAACTAAGCAAACTGTCCTTCTCCATTGGTTTTGACATTTAAATTATGTCTCATGGAATCTGTGTGAATACCACTTCCTTATGTCTAACGTCTATCTCGCCGGAGGAGCAGGGAGGCAGGTTTGCAATTCCCACCAGCTTGCAAAGGTCCTTGGTGAAACTTGCCCTTGAAAACTCTTGCTGGTGGAATCTGCTGGTGGAGACACAGGAGCAGTTTATGAAGGTTTCTGAAGTTAATGGGCTAGAGCAGAGATTTGAGCCTTGGTGAATCTCTGAGAAATGTAACTTCAGTGAAGACAGGATTTCTCTCTACAGGACTAGCTTTGTCCTTAAAGATAGGCATGTGCTTGCATTACTTCATGCACTTCAGTTTCAGTGATAAACATATTTTTTTCCCATTTTGCTTCAGGCTTCCCATAACTGCTTTAGGACTTCAGTTTATCTTGTCCCATCAATAGGATTCTAAGAATTTGGTCCTGAAAGAGACATTCTGGTCTACCACATCATAGAGTGCCTTTCATTAGCCCTCATCCACACATCCAAGGTATTTTCTATAAATTTAGTTTTATCCTTGAAGCTTCCAAAATGTGTTACACTTGTATTGTTTTATTCCTTTGATGCTGTATTTGAGCGAGATAATTCCATGAGCTCATAACAACCAGCACATAAGGGCCATCAGCACAGAACAAATACACGCAAAATTGTTACCAAATGTTCTTAGTATATACTTTTCAATAAAAGAGAAACAAAAAACATGCATAGTCTGACTTCTCAACATGACCACTTAATTACGTACTTGACAAACACTGAATAATAAAATGCGAATGAGTTCCTTCAAGATTCTGACTTTTTAGCTGCAAGGTACAGAAGATTTTTGATGAGTGGGTGGTCTAAGAATTTGCCTTTTGTTCAAAAATTTTTCCTGAGATGTGAATAGGTCTGTGTTTTCCTAAGTGGATCAGTGCCACAGTGATATATTATCAGAAAATTCACAAGGCAAATTGGTGGGGAAGGGGAGAAAACATGAATGAATATATTTTGCAAAAGATTGACTATTGAAAGTAGGAGCTACTGGTAATGAGCTCCAGACATATTGCTGTAGGAGCGATAAGAACAGGAAATGCTTTGGGCAACACTGTTCTACAGAAATAGCCCTTTTAAAACGCAACGTGGCTGGCCTGTCTTTAGCAGCATAGCTGTTGAAAGGATTGCATGAAATTAATCGTGCCATAGATGACTCTTGACATGCTGGGCTCCTCCTTGTTTCAGATTCTACTTTGTGATCTTGTTAAGCTCTCAGACTGGAACAGCAGACTCTTTCAACAGATACCATGAAGAAGTTCAGCTACTCTTCTCTGTAGCTCCCTGTTATCTAGCATTAATGAAAAGAATAAGAATACCAACTTATTTTCAGTTGATGGGAAAGGCTCTGGGTATTTTTTTTTTTTTACAGCCATGAAAGGAGTGTCTGACACAATCTGGGAAAGCACTGGCATTCAAACAAGTATTCTTCTGAACCCAGACAGTTATATAAGTTTCACTGGGTGCCATTGCCAATTTACTGACAGCATTTTTTTTGATATTACGTATCATTTCAGTGATGTTGTAAAGACACTGAAAACCGGAATATTTGCTACCTCTTATTCTAAAGACTTTATGAGTTTTGGAATGGCAGATTCTAAACAATGTAATTATTCATCATTAACTTTTTTCCACTCTTCCCTCTGGAATAAACTTCTTTTTAGGCCAGGCTTGTTAAGAAACTTCAAGGGACAGAAAGAGGAACCAGACAGTAAACAAACGCAGAAGTTCCGTTGTCATGGATGTATTTTTAAGTCATGACCCAAAAGCATTGCTCATACGGAGGTGTGCAGGTGTGAAAGCATGACTGTAGCTCATACAATACAGTAATTATCTTGGTCTAAGAACTGCTGCTGGCAGAAGAATCAACAGTTTCAATTAGCAGTTCCCAATTTAAGCACAGAAAATTCATAGCAGATGTCCCTTGCAAAAGCTTGTCTCTTTGGAGGGAGGTAAGGCTTTTGGATACATACTCCTACAATATGCCCACTACTACCTTTTCAAGGCATTTAATTGCTGCTTGGATTAAAATAAATAAATAAATTATTTGCCTTCTTTACATTCTTAGTTGAAAGGGATATATAATTAGATACTTGAATTAATTATTGACTCCTTGCAAAAGAATATACTTATGTAACTTCTTGTGTTTTTTAAACAATCTTAGTTTTAGGGCACAGCTCTCAACATTTGAGGTTGTTCTGAAGTGAATTCCCAAGAAATGAGAAATAAGGCACACGTTTTCCACACTTCTTTAACCATAATTGTAGGCAGTTACTTCTTTATGAACTGTCCTGTATCAGTAGGCTGCAGGTATATGGAGTAATAGAAAACAAATTGTTTTTGTCTTAAAAACAAAGTAAATAGCTTGCTGATAAATTTGTATAATAAATAGCTTTATGGAAACAGAAAAGACCATCTTTGGTCTACCAATGATTGAAAAGGCATGAAGATATATTCTTACTGGATGAAATGGCATGGCTGAGGGACAAGGAGGTGACATGGCTGAGGTATGGCTATTTTCCAGTTTTTCTATGCCATCTGAAGCCTAGGAGAAACAGACTATAATTCAAGGTGGTGCAGATTTTACTCTTCCTGAAATCAGAAACCCATTAGCTTGAAGGTGTCTTAGCATTTTATATCAAACATAAGAGCTACATAAGAGGAATTTGGTAGATTTTTTTGTTGAAAAATTCAATTATTCCCAGAAACTTGCACAGATATTTTTAACTTCTTAGGAACACAGAATATTCAGATGCCTTCAGAAAAACTCAAAAGCGATTAAACCCTAAGTAGCACCAGCCAGCAAACAATTTCTATTTTCTGCCTTGAGGTTTCACCTTCCTGTCCTAAGCCTACCTTCTCACTTTCATTAGAAGGAAAAGCTAGTTTCTCTTGTTATTTTTTTCCAGAAGAGATTACTGGGCTTAATCATAATTGTCTGATGCCATTTTAGACTATTTAGCACATCCCACTTTTTTCCTGAAGTCTGGAGGTCTCCCAAGTTGTCCTTTGTCATACTGTAAACCCAAGACTGATGAATCAGACAGACACCAGGGATGTCCAGAATGGTGCCATATGCCTTTATTTAAGGACTTGTAGCCTTGATGTGTTTGGTAATCTACGACTAGCAGAAGGATGTGAATGAGCTTTGACGCCTGATCCTACTGCGTCTGTAGAAACTGAGGATTCAGTCTTTGCATCAGTGTTTAACATTTTGGAACTCCATTTCCCATAGTGAAAGTACTATGGAAGAAATTCAAAGATCCTCAGGGAGGGTCTAACTATCCCCCTGTTCAACTTGAGTTTTAAGTAGAGCAGAACACAAACTACAATTGCAATTAAAAATCAGTTTCTTTTTCTCCCATCATCTGATTCTTCATTAATGAAAAAGGAAAAAAAGGAAGTAATTTTCTCCCCTAAGATCAATAATCTATTACTTTGATGCAAATTGTGCTCCAGCTATCAGCCAGTTCCATAAATTGCAGAATCTGCTAGGCAGTTTGCTGCTAATTAGTGAGTAATACTCCATAAAAACAATTGCGTGTGAACTCTTCCCTTTAAAAACACAACCCTCAATGGGAGTTGACTTCCTTACTCTCCTTTGAAAATTCCATCCCTGGTATTTCTTATTATATTAGTAAGCAGTTATTCAGAAATTGTTATGGCTAATTACATTCAATAAAGAAGGCAGATAAGAAGGAAACCTCATGACTAATTATAGTAAATAGCATGCATGTGTTCTTAATGGTGGGGATATAGTGAGTTCTGCAAGAAACTCTGCTTAGGAGCTGAAAAGGATGCAGAAATAAGCAATTTCTTCTCCTGAAGACACGTACCCTGCTGAAAGAGCTTTTCATTTTTCACATGACTGCACTTGCATTTTGTCTGAGGCCATTTGCTGCCAAAGTCCTACACTGTTGAGAAACTGTGGTTTCTGAGCACATCGCTGCTCTGAGGTTGTCACAATGACCAAAAATGTCAAATTCATTCTCAGAATCTTGTTCAGTACAGGAAGAAACAGTACTGCTTATATCACCCAGACATTTATTGGAGTAAATGCTGTCCTCTCCCCAAACAAACAAAACTGGTCAGAACCACAAGACATTAAACCATGGCAAATAGACTTAGCCTAGTCAGGGGGACCTGAAGTGTCTCTAAAAAGTTCTCTGAGTCCCATACAACCCAACAAATTGGTGTGAGTGAACCTTACACACCCTTTGAATATGCTTTCATGTTGTTACTCCAAACCCCTGCTTGGATTTTTTTCTGATTGTTTTTGGCAATTTGTCTTGGCATGGGACTATGATCTATGTTGAAATGATAAAGAAGACATTGTTACAATGGAGTCAGTGGCTCTGAATCATAACCCCCTGCATAATTGTTTCTGTCTTTTACTGGCAACTCACTAATGCTGAGGATGTTTTTGGTGTTTATTCTCTGTTACTGAGATATTTACCCTGTGGTAAGAATTCTCATGGAACAAAGAGTCTGAAAAAATGGTATCTTTAAGGGACTTATCTTTGGTGTCTGGGAATAATAGACAGATAATTCATATCTACAAGCTGAAGTATGTCTACAAGCCAGCTAAGTGCTGTCATTCTATATTTAAAAATACTTCATGGCAGTATTGATGAATGTTGCATTAGAACACAGAAACAACCATAATAGGTCAGATCCAAGGCTTCTGCATCTCAACATGCTCTTCCCTGTTGTGGTCAATAACAAGTGATATTACTCAGGAGTGCATGAAAGGGAAAAGCACCAGATTTGAAGATCTGGTGGGCATTACCCTGTATTGTTATAGGCAAACAGAATGACACATTCTGTATAAAAAACTTTCTAATCCAGATCATGTTGGAGCATGTGGTATCTTCAGCAAAGGGTGACACAGAAGGAAACTCAATATGGTATGGCAGATCGACATACCAAAAAAGTATGTCTGACCTGGACTTGGGTCATAAATTTAGATACATACTTAGGGGGTTTTTTTCCCCTCCTTAATTATTTTCAAACCTGCCACAGGAATGCTAATCTACAGAAAATTAAGCTCAGAGCTTTAAATTTCCAGCATCTTTTTCTAATATGTGGATGATTTTGCTTTTCACTGAAGGACTGTTAGCATGGTCATTATACTAAGATAGGAGAATGATATAGGCATTATATAAATTTATTGAAGATGCATCCTTCCATGTGTTATCTCTTTGTTATATGTCTTTTAAAACACCCGGCTAATGCCAAAATCATTTAAAACTAAGAACAGAGAACACTCCCTTCCACAACTACCTTGTGCTCTTCAAAGTTATTCCCTAATTGTTAAGAATAAATAACATAGCATGAATTGCAGGCATGAAGTGCATAAAAGTTATGTTTGATTTATATTACGAAATTATAGTCTAGGTTGTAAAATATATAAGCTTTGTTGAGTAAACAACTTAAAACTTGATGCTTCCAAGGATAAACTAACCTTCCCCTACACAAAAGGAAGGGAAATAATTCCTTGCAAAATTAATTTTGATGTGAACATTCATGAACACTATGGCTACAGAATCCTGCAGGGGAAAGCAAGAGCTTGATACTCTAGTGATCAAACCTTTTGCTCTGATATATAAAGGTCTTTATCCAAGTTGATTGCTACTCATTTAAGGACTAATGTCTGTGGATGAGTCCTTGTATCATCCGAACGAGGTCCCCCTTCTTATACATGGAAAGTATAATTTATCCTATTCTTGAGCTATAGCCTGCACAATGCAGTACCTACCAAATTGTTGAGCACCCAGTGCTACCAAAGATGAGAATAGTGCTTACCTCACTGTAAATTTTATGAAAGATAATGGAAAGCACTTGCCCAAAACAGTTAGCTTGATGAAGATATGTTTGGCTAAAATCCTCACTTTGTTTTCTCTAAATAGGTATCCATTATTCTACTGGTGTCACTTGAGAATGAAACTGTCACCCAGAATCTCTTAAGGAAGGGTCAGCATGTTGTTTGCTTGAGCCATAGTTTTTAACAATGTGTTATACACTGTACTTTTGGAGAAATAATTTTTTTTCTGCAACCGTAGATTACAGCAGCAATTGACCCACTGTGCTTTAGAGGCACTTTAATCCCTCTCCATTTGATCCAGAATTACTCAGCATTAAAGGTAGTATTTAATGCAAGGAAAATTATTTAATAGTATTCATGTTTGATTCATAGTACATTGAATGTGCAGATGGATCTCACTCAATGAAAGAAACACAAAAACAGATTTCAGAAATCCAACTGTCTGGTGATGTAAACTGATCAAATTCTGACCAAATCTGTTTTTCTCCCTGCATCTGGTCTCAGTTTACATGGAAGTACATGAATTTGAAATCAGAGGAATTATATATGTGTAACTAAGAACAGAATTTGGCCCTTCAGCTGTCTCTGCATCTCTGTCATAAAATTTTATTTTTCTTAGCAAATGATTTAAACATGTTGAGTTATATAGTTGTCCAATGTAGATATCTGCTCATTAGGCATCTGTGGTGTAGGGTAAGCTGTGGATCAGCAGTTAAACATGAGGTTTTAAACAGAGTCCTATAAACCCTGGTTTGTTTCAAGTCCAGCCCAGATGTAGAGATGTTCATCTTCTTTTAATAGCTAGTATATCCCTGAGGTTTTGGTATGGAAATGGCATGATTTTCCCTTCTATGCCTCACAATCTTCATATTTCACCTCTTCATTAAATATTACTTGCAAGGCCAGGATACTAAGCTTACTGTTGTTTAAGTGTCCTCAATTTCTTTCCTGCTACAACTCTTTCTTCAGAGCCCAAGTTGGAGTGTTCTTACAAACTTAGATCATGGTGAAACTTGCACTGAAACTGGTGCAGCCAGTATTTGATACTCTGTTTTCGTTCAAACTTCTTTTCATGGCAGCTGCCACACATTTAGGAAAGCTTAAGGTTCCCTTAGCTCCAATGTTAGTCCCTCTGATTAAGACAAGGAAAAGAACCCTGGGCTTGGCCCTCTGTGAGGACTTTGCTGCTACTCTTTTTCCTAAGCAAATTGGTCCTCATGAAAATCTTTCTGCAAATGCTTTGTTAGCACTCCATTCCCTCCCTGTCGCTTCAAATATGATGACTGGGTTACTTTTCAGAGCACCTTAAGAACAATATAAACAGTGCTTACATTACATATTTGCAAAACAACAATAAATTTTCCTGACGTTTATGCAAACTTCTGGTCTAGCTCGGGTAAATTGTACATTCCATATGCAAAAAGAATGGACTTTATTACATTAGTGAAAATAGGCAGAGCATTTAAAAGAAAGTATTACCTGTTCCAACTCAGTGTAAACATACACAAACGCCCAAAATGAAATATGATAATGTTTAGATCTTGGGGATTAGGTGGAGGGAAAAACCAACATGAATGTGAAAAAAAGAAGAAATTAACCTTAAGTTTACTGCTGGCATCCTTAGCTAGCACATGTGTTTGGCAACCATGAAATACTTGAAATATGAGACCTGGCAGTGTCATGGTGCCAGACATAGTTAGCGTTAGAAATATTCTTCCAAATTATTAAAAAGTGCTCTGAAACTGCTGCAAAACCAAAGTTCCTAATCCTAAAACACACTCCTTACATTGAGCATACATATGTATTATTATCCTTTAACATTAAAATAAATTGAGGCACATTTACACACTCAGGACTGATTATCCTCCATCAAAAGCAAGTAAGAAACAGCCCCACGTTACAAAACCACTGGCAATTTAGCTTTACCAAGTTTTCATTTTTCCTCAGCATGCCATCATACAGACAACTGCTACAGCCCGGAGCGGCCAACAAAGACTCCCTGTCACTTGACAAGTCATCTGTGCTTTCTCTTGCCAGAATTTCATGGTTTTACATTGATCATGATAAAGTGAGTGGGGTCAGCATTCAGTTTCCGCAATCTTACCGAGTTCTAAATGGTGCTGACAAATAAGGTATGCTCCTTAAGTGATCAAAGTACTGCAATCATTTTAAATTTATTTCAAGTTTAGATGATGTCAGTTCCTCTAGAATAAGTGTGTCTATCCAGAATGTGGTAATTATGTGGAAGACTGAAGGGCACTTAGAGCTAAACTTTCCTCTCTCTGTGCAGGATTTATGTATACACACATTCCCATTTGCCTTCTGCGGGTATAGTATGGTTTAAGGAGAACTGCTGCTTAAATCAAGGAAAATCAAAAGGCTGGAAAAATGTACTGATTAGAACGAAAATTAAGTTTGTTTAAAAAAATGTAGGTTGGGTAATCTGAAAGTGACAAAATATCTTTTTCAAGTAATATATATATATATATAAAAAGCTTATCTGACACCTTAATGGAATGATCCCTATTTTCCACTAAAATTACTATTTAAACTAAGAAAATTCAACCGTTTTTTAATATTCAAACTGGAAATATTTAAAATGCTCATAACTGGAATACAGTGCCTTATTTTTTAAAAAATCAGTTGCCCTAAGATTATGTGAGATTTTCCCCATGGGGCATTCCAGCACCTTCAGTGTATGTTCTCTTTCAGAAATCAATCAAATAGAAGAGTTTGTCAATGAAAGGGGCAAGCTGGTTCCCAGCCAGATTTATTGAAGTGTAGCCAGAGACAGGCAAGCTAGGTGACTTCCCACATTACATTTACTGGCAATACTCTACACACACTTCAAGAATTCTACAGCTAAAACAGGCTGTAGAGAGACATCCATCATACACCTGTGCCACCAGATTCTCAACATATTTTGCAAGAAGTTAGTATGAACAACACTGAACAAAGAGAAACCTACACTAAACTAGGCTGACAGTTTCCACAGTTAGATTATTTGTATGAAGAAATACCACAAGTTGCTGATATAAAGATTGTTCAGAATGGAATGAAAATTCCTTCCTTCCTTTGGTGCTTTCCGTAATTTTAATATGCCCCTCCTCTGACTCATTCAGTGGGATTTGCCTGTGTTATGAATCCTCTGATGATTTTAGTTCACAGTCCTGCTCAGCTTGGTCATTTCCTGACAAGTGACTGCAGCTGTTAATCTGTGTGATCCCTGCAAGGGAGGGTGAGGACTGTGCAAACTGGCAGCACTGCTATCTGTATGGTTACACTCCTGTCATTGTACAATAACATGGTGTTTTCATAAATATTTCCATAACAATTTTCATAAATCATATTAATAAATATAACTCTTCCAGCTCCAGGGAATACAAAAATAAATGTTCACCAGCTGAGGTTGAAATAGTGGAATTTTGTGGGTCTTCCTTTGCAGTTAGGCTGCTGGGATGTTGGCAACAACATTCTCAGGTCAGCGGACCACTGGCTTGATGATTCTTCTTGTTCCCAGAGTATTAGTTATATTTTGAAGTTGTGATATTTTGCTGGTCTGTACAAGTACCTTTAACACTCCTATAGTGCCATGATCCCCAATACCCAATGCTGCGTGTTGTGACATGCCACGCTTTCAGTTTTGTTGAGTAAGATTCTGAATAGAACTGTGTTCCTTTCCACTTGTCAGCAAGGAAGACTGCTCGTTGCTCTTGAATTCTACTTGCACAGTGCAACTCTATCTGAAGTCACTTCATGAGGTCACAGTTGGCAGTACCACTGCACACCTGGGTGAGAGAAGCAGTACAGCCACAGCCATGTGATTTGACTGCCCCAGAACGTCTGGGCATCCGTGCTTTACCCAAGCTTTGTTGTCTGGTGAGGCTTAAAAGAACACTATTGTGTTCTGTAATCCCTTTACCAAAAGTATATTTCTGAAAGTACCTGCTTATGCTTGCATGATAGTGCCTTTAGTTATCTTTAAATCTGTGAAGGCAGTCCTAACAGTCAGACAGTGTCTGCTTGTTTAAAATTTTTTTTTCTCAATATTTTCAAAAGAAGATGTGTGCAATGAGCTATGGAAATGTACTGTTTGTCCTCCGTACCTAAGAGAATCTAACCATGCTCCAGGGAGCAACAAAATTCTCTGTTACAGTAACAGCTCTGGCTGTAAACCAGCAAATTCTTCCCTCTTTATAATCCTCTTTCTCCTGTACCAGTAACAAATATGGTAGAAAGAACTTACAAGCTGATAGTGGATTGCCTACCCTGACTTTGCTCAGAAAACTGCTCAAGGTTCTGGCTGTCATGTATCACTCTGTAGTCGTCCTCGCTAGCTACGCCCTGGGTTTGATCCCTTTTTTTTCCCTAGCTGCCTTTTTTTAGAAAATTGGTTTGAGCAAGACATGGCCCAAGTTAACTGTGCACAAGCTGTCTGGAATTATGTACATGGAAAATACAGATTAAAATTTAGGTTAGTGATATAAAGCTTTTGAAGCATAGACAAGTAAGAGTGGGAGTAGCAGAATCAGAAACTTGAGGTACAGAGAAGTACTGGAAGGAGAGGAGGAGATGAAAATACTGTTACACTACATCAGCACTGTGGAGTTGTCAGCCTAACTCGCAGAAATGCCTACACTTCTCCAGTAAACTTATCTGCCCTCCTCAATTCTGTATACCTGTACAGCTGTGAGAACTGCTGACTGACAGACGCTGGCACGGAATGCCAGAATCAGCAAAGCTCCAAGCATAGCCCATCTCTGCTGAGAGACCAGCCTTCAAGTCTCCATTTCTGACAGGGGGATATGTTGATGTCAGATTGGACACAGGTTGCAGGAGGAGAGACAATATTCGTGACCATTATATCTGGGATCAATAATCAGCAATTACACTAGTGACACTTGATTATAGAAAAAAGAGCAATTAACTCTATAAGAAGACATACAAAATAGCATCAGAAATTACTTGTTCTGCATGTTTTTCATTTGTAAATCTCTCTAAGGCTGTAAAACATTTGTTATATGGGTGTCTAAAATGTTGCTAATTTCACTGGCACAAGGCCAGAACATGATCTGTGTAAAAGTAGTTGGTGGTCTCTTTAATTTGAGATTTCTTACACCCTCCTTCTGATAATTTTTCCTGTACAACTTTCTCTTCTAGTTCCTCAGAGTGTGATTTTCAGCAGCCAGAATTTTAACTAAATCAGTCAGATTTAAAATGGTTGGGATAATGTGCATCCTGAGAGTCGGAGGGACTTTTAAGACTCTGTTAGGCTTACCTAGAAACTTGGCACTTTTAAGTTTTAAGGGCAGGTCCTCAGTAAAGAGCTCATAAAACACATCTACTGGTTCATCTTAATTCAATGACTGACTCTTAGACTCTCTAGAAATTGTTAGCTTTTAAAGAGCAATCTGCCTTTAATTATGCCAATAAACTCTGTAGGTCTATCTGTGTATTAGGGAAAACATTGCTGGCATTGTTTTTAATACAATGTTTTTAATTGACTTAAAGTATGGGAAAATAGAGTTAAAACCATTGTCCTCCAAGCAGAACTTGGAGGAGAATGAAAATTAAGTGCTGGGTTTGCCAGTGGCTAAGAATGGATTTTCAGCAGCCTGACACAAATTTTTCCTTCTTTTCCTGCCAAAATAATGCAATAAAAAATAGAGATATAAATGAAACACATGTTAAAAGCAACAGGTCATGGGCCACATCCTAGAATTCCTATTAGTACCCAATAAGTCCATTAAACTGGAAGCTGTGGTCATGGAGCACTTGGATAGGAACTCACTGCAACCTACAGGACGACACAGGGATTTGGGGCTCCAAACTGGAGAAAAACAACCACAAAAACTTGGTGTATCATTAATTCAATAATTAATTTTCAAGAGTTTATACTTTTAGCAGGGGCAGAGTATGCAAATGATGTGTTGTACTAAAAACACATCTTTTCTTTCTTAAAAGATGCAGTTACTAAAGGGAACATCTTGAAAGTCAAGTCTCCTGGAAGTTTATTCTGTTTGACACTAGTAAAATGAAAAAGTCCCAGTTAAAATAAAATGACAGCTGTTTATATAAGCAGATACTAGTTACTTTAATTATTGCTTTTGGCAGGATCCTAGAAATTTAATCTTTCTTAAATCCCAGAGTAATGTCTGCTGGCCAAAGGATTTAGTTACCATGAAAAAATATTCAGCCCCTACCTAACCTAAACACAGCTATACACTAGGGCAATGTTACCCAAGATAGTTTCACTTGGATGAAATGGGAAGATTGTTCTCATTTACTAATTCAATTAGAAGGCTGAGGAACATGAGATACATCTAAATCTAATTTCTTTAGCATAGCAATTTAAAAAAGACTTTAGGTCTTTGGAGTTAAAAGATCCTATTTATATTTCCTGATGTTGGTCATTCATTTCAGAACAATTTTCTCAGTCACCTTTGTTTTTGTCAAGCCAGTTTTATAAAAACAAAAAAGAATGCACTCATAACATTGATATAAGAGTGAAAACAGTCTGTCAGGTGGGAAGGAACTATTCCAGTGTGCATCAAAGAAGATTTCACTACAATTGCAGTTCCATGCCTTCGATTTTTTCTTGAAAACATCACACAACATATCAGAAAGCTGCAGTGGGCTGTGATTTCTGGGCTGCTGCCCAGTGGGTGCAGTTCCATGATGGAGAGGGTAAAGTCACTCTTTAACTAGCACTGTTTAAACTGACTCCAACATCCATAGGCAAAACCAGAACCAATGGCCAAAAGGAAATTCCTGCTCACTTCAGAGAGATTTCTTTAAAGTTTGCTCTATTACTTTGAGAATTTATTTTCACTACAGAGGTAATAATTTTTCTGTACAAGGCTTTCTTAAAGCTGTCATTTGATGGTACTTTTTCTTGCAGCCCTTCAGTACCACTAGGCCTTAACAATCTCCTATTCTCCTGGTCCTGCTATTCAATACAGACCCATCAATTTAAGAAAACCAGTGCCATGACTCTTGTACTAGCTGGTCATAAAATTCCCTTTTGTTTTTTTGTAGCAACTCAAGGTGGAATAAATCTCTAATTCTAGTTCTCAAAACCCAAATGAAATATTCCTTTATATTTATATTTATATTTATATTCCTTAATGAAATATTCCTGAAATATAAGAGTTTTAAGAAACAAAGATTACATGTGCATTCTACTTCTGTATTTTGTTTCTATTTGAGCAATGTCTGGGTTTTGCAAAGATGACTGAAATGTAAAAAGCAATTTAAGGTATAGCTTCACCTATTGTTAAAAGGCAAATAAAAGTTTACATTGGACTTAAAAACGTGATAGCTACATAAAATATGAGATAAGTATAAATATTTCTGGAAAGACAGAAGTTTTCCTAGTGAAAAATTTCCCTTCTGGTGAATCCTTATGTTTTCAGCTAAAAGTTTCAGTTAAAAAGAATCAATCAGATCCAGTGTCACACTGTCAGAGTGTCCAGCAGTGATTGCACGTGGCCAAGCCACAGTCACAGGACACTCCTGTTAGCAACCAAAGCAGCTGGTCTGTGTGTAGATATGTTACACTGAGATCATGTATCTCCAACAAATAAACATTTTATTAGTTTAACTTGAAGAAGAGTGACATCAGGAGAAAATAAATGACTGCAACATGTTTGACAGTGACCCTCTGTGAAAAGCACTTTAATCCCAGAATGACTTAACCCACTATCTCGCTACTATAGTGCTGAGAATCTTTATTCTTGAAAGAGTTCTTTTGCAAATAAAGGATAACATTCTTGTACTCAACACTTGTGATAACTGAAGACTAGTTGATAACACATCTTTTTATAAAAAAGGCAGAAAAATAGAGAAAAGCATTATTTGAAAGCAAAGCAGTGGCTACCTATAGCTGTCTTCCAGAATGAGTAGGTGTCATACATAGAAAAAAGTATATGTTGTTATGAATACAGCACAAGGTACATTTTACAAAAGCAGTGATTTCAGCCACATCCAGGAAGAAAATAACTCTTGGATCAAAATATTAAGTGGTTTACAGCTACTGGTTCGGGTTTTCTTGCATTTTTCTATAATCTAGCATTGAATAAAGCAGCCCATAAATATCTCTTTGTTCCTGTACGTGTTGCCCTGACTTATTTCAGTGAGCTCTGGAATGAGACAGCAAAGCAGTACAAATAAAATATGGTCCACTCACAGTTCTATAACAATGCTCCAATGGTGTTGGAGATAGTGCTGGCAGTCTTTGTAGTAATATAAGAGAAAAGGAGAAAGTGTATGAAGGTTAAATGGAACTAACAAAACAGATTAACCTATTTCTTTCACATTAAAAATTGAATCGAACTCATCTCAAAATGCCTTTTGGGCTACTGGATATAGATGGCCTGACAGCCTCAGATGTAGTCACATCAGTATTAGAAAAATAGAGATTTTTTTCCTCCAAAGTTCAAGACCTGAGCAGTGCCTAAAAAGGGAGACATGCCTTCGAGCATTGAACTTTTGATATTTTTCTGACTTTAATGCATGCTAACACTTGGAGTTCAAAGCATGGATTTAGTAACCCAAGTAAAAAGAACAACATTAATTTCAACCATGATTACATGACAATGCACAATACAACATGACCTTTACCTGCAAAACCCTGAAATTACCTGGCTGTTATGTTTTTCTTTTCCTTTTTGGGGTGAAAATAGAGCAGGGAAAGAAAAGGGTGTTATTCAACTATCGGAAACCTTTCAAAGTCAGCAAACATTTCTGATATGTGTAAAAGCGGAGATCTGCAGCAGGCAGCATCATGAATACCTTCAGCAACAATATTATTTAGTTCCAGGCTGAGATAGGTGGCTACCCACCCAGCAATCCAGACAAGCTTTGTCACTTGGGCCCCTGCTGAAGTCAGAGGTGTTTCCTGGCACTTTGGAACACTGGAGGAAAGGTTCAAGGCCACCCTATGAATGCCAACTCTGTTACAATTGCAGCTGTAGAGCTGCTTTAACCCAGCCACAGTGCAGGTTGCTGGATTTGTTCTGTCTTTGCTTTCACCAGATCACTTTTCAGGCAGATTGAATCCCTGATTTAGTTCCCGGAACAGCCACCTGAAGATTACAGCTGGCATGGGGGAGATCATCAGCCCACCTGTTTTCAGGAGTGGTGTGGATTGTTGTTACATTGACAAGTCTGCATGAGGAGAATCTGAAAGCAACCGTTCCTGAAAATGAGGATTTGAGAAGATGCCAAGGGACCAAAGCCAGACCTCTTCTTTCAAAACCAAAAAGGTCGGATGAATGACTGCACTGCAGCCACCAGGTATTTCTACAGAACAGAAAAGTTACCAAACTTTCTATGTTCTTTCCCCACTTTGCCCATCGAAAAATTTAGGAACAGAGAAGGGTATTAAAATTTAATGATGATATGTTAATGCTAATCATGTGTTTAAAATCTCTTAAACATATGATAATTTTACAGAATTGAAATAAATGTCACATCATAACATTGTATATATAACTTGTTCTTCACTCAGAAAATGTTCTTTACTCAGTGTACAAGAAATACATTCTTTCATATTTTTAAATTGAGCTTACAAAACTTGATGCTTTGAAAGTGGAAAAAACCCTGGGGCATTCTTTCTAGCAGGAACTGAAGGAAAGTTTCACAACAGGGTTGTGTTGTTCAGCCTCCCTCCTGGGCATGAAAATATTATTGAGAAGATTCAGAAGAGTGTGGTCTGTTCTCCCAAAAGTACTAGACCCAGTATTATCCTCTTTTTTTTTTTTTCTTCCATGGGTGCAAATGCCTTCCTTCAGAAGAAATAAATGAGAAAAGTTTACAAGTAACCTGATTTCAAATGGAGCCCTTTTTCAATGTAAGAAATGTTCTCAGGTCCTGAATTACAGTCAAATCCTGGGCTCACTGAAGTAAAAAAGAAAAATAAAAAAATTATAGTTGATTTCAAGTGGACTAGTTAAAATTGTGTTAAGAAACAGTTACCATCTAAAATATACTTGATATTTGACACAGAAAGAGTTTCAAGGCAAGTTTGACATGAAGCAAACAGAGCTTGGCTTCCAGCTCTACCACCGACCCTGCTGGCCACATGCACAGTTATAATTAGGTTCCTTCTTGCTTGTTTGACGATATAATGGGTCTTTGAAGTCTATATTTCCTTCCTGCATTTCTCTCCAAATCATGAAAGACATAGGGCTCCACTCCAACCTGGTCCCTCACACTAAGCCACTGCTGATGTGTCACACGCTCTCTTCTGGTTGTCAGATCCACCCAGCTGAGGTCGCAGGGTCCTGAGCGTGGCAGCCAGAATCTGGCTGAGAGCCACTGGTTCTCCCTTCTTGCCACAGGCTCTTAAATCTGCTCTGGGGATGGGCAAATCACCTCACTTGAGTTTCCTGGCACATTAAAAGAGTTTCTGGTGTGTGCAGTCGGTCATGGAAAGACAAGTGATGGGGAGGGAGGTGTTCTGTGTCAGCCCCTTGGAAGTGCACTCCAGCTTCAGTGATTGCCCTTACCCAGCTAGCCATGTATTGCAGTGAAAAAGCCAGTTAAAAATACTTTCGGGCCCCAGATAGAGACTATATGCCCTGAAAACTATAACCTAGTCATCTTCTAATTCTTTCTCACGTTGCAGAGAGTACAACAACAAATGTTAAGGCTTACAAGGAATTCTTCTTGTTTATTATCTATCTACTCTTGCTTATTATCTATCTGTTTACCTGTCACTTTATTAATCATGATTATTATACCTTTTATCTCAAGTGTATTTATATACTAAAAGAGATAGGAGATACTTATTTTCTCAGTGACAGACACTGAACACAGAAGTAGCCTTAAAACATTTCGTGGAAATCCCTTCCTACTTATTTCTGTGTATAGATGCATATAAAGATGTGTATGTGATTACAAGCTACTTCTAGTCACACAATTTTGCAAAGACAGAAACAAACACCTCTGTCTTCAGATGGCTCTCATATTTGTATTTTCATATATCTAACAGTTGCAAATGTGTACAGTTTCCTATGAAAATACAAATAGGTTTTCTAAATACTTGTATAGTTAGGTATACTTACTTTTCATATTGTAAAAAGATATTGTACAATATGGCATTAAAAAGAAAACATACATTAAATGAAATTATACTCCATTTCCATATTTCTTGTACTACAGAATTATTCTTACCATAGGTCCTAGGCTTTGATAGCAATCTAAGGCTGTTTTAACTTTTAATTCTTCAAAGTATAAATAGAAAGTTCAAAAAATATTTTTCCAGTTATTTTCTACTTGGTTTTGACAAGTTAAACCAGAGTATTGTAACCTTAATGAATTTCTAGAACACGTTATTCTTGGTTAATTTGAATCATAGTAGGGTATTTGTCTGAGAATATATTCTTAGGAACTTCCTATCCTATTACATCTCTGATGTTAAGGGAACACTACATAATTTCAAGTGGCTGGAAGGATAAGAACCAAGTCTTTATCTAGAGTTAAGAAGGTAAGTGTTCTGCTGGACCAAAACCACCATGTTTAACACTGAAATGGCTTTGCCAAGACTTCTTTCTGCCAAAACACAGCTTACTAAAAACCAGAAATTTTTGGTTTGGCAAAGAGAAATTAAAAAATTGTTGAGAGGAAGATGAATTTCTACTAAAAGTATGCCATAGAGCATAGATTATCCTGGGGAGTAGATTTTACTCTGTTTCTAGAAGATGCAGGTTTTAATTAGAAAATATTTTTAATGTTTAATACTAATATTTATTTATAATATTTAATTGGAAAATATTTTAATTAGACAACTTTTCTCATAGGCTTGAAGCAAAGACTTTGTCTAAGGTCAGTCTGAATTAAAAAAGTATTGACTTTCAGTGTAGGATTTCTAAACTCTAAGTTTGGAAGGAGTGCCCTTTCTAGCAGGGAATGCAGCTTTCTCCTCCTTCCATGCTTTTCTTGGATTCATTCTGTGTTGAATAGCAAAAGAGACAAATTGGTTGTGTGTGGCAAGAAAACGTTCCCAATACCATATCTATCCAGCAATTTGTAATGCCCAGGCATTGGAGTTATTTTCAGATAAACTGATTTAAAGTCAGAAAATATAGGATAAATATGAAATACCTTTTCGGTGGTTAGTTGTTTGAGCCTAAATATTTTCAGTTAAAATGTAAGGATGCCACTTCAGATAAGGGAAGCTTGCAGTTCATTGAAACTGTTGAAAAAGATTGACTTAATCTATTTTGAAAGCAAACCACATTAAAAATACAAAACCAAAACAAAAACAAAAAACCCCAACAAAAACCCAAACCAAAACAACAAAAAATGCAAACTAGACCCACCAAGAACTTTTTTACAAAACAGAAAAACACTTTCAAGTATCTCCAGTTTTAGCTGATTTCCTGTTGAGATGGGTTTAGAAGTCAAGAAAATATTTCAGTAAAAACCTATCAACTTCTTTACACAATGCAAGAATCAGAGCGTGTTATAGTTCCAATGACTTATCCGAACCAGTCTAATAATTTTGCAGAAGACAGAGTGGAAGCTGCACATCTTGTCTTTCTTTCCTGATGTGATTTCTAGCTGGCCGCTGATACCTCTAAGCCAATAACTTAATGATGGCATTAAGAAAACCTATTTTACACAGTTATTTTTTGCAAGAAGTTGGCATTTCGCAGTCATAAATAGAAACAGAAATATTGTGGCTTGACAGTCTTTTGGTTGTAACGATGATGTGGTAGGAAGTGGGTGTCAAGTTTCCTTGGTAACAAATAGAGGATAAATGAGACACTATGAATCACCAATGAATCATTAGCAGAGTTCTGCTTCTGATTTTTGGCTTTTATTTCCGGATTCTAAAATTACTGCAGTTTTAAGATGACGGACAAAGATGAACACCTCACATCATTCACAATTGTGTGGTGAGGGTTAGATTGCTATTAGCATTCCTAGCACCATGAAAACAGGAAGCTTCAACAACCAGCATTTATTGTTTCTTTCAGCTAATGTCAGAGTTAAAGGGTGTCTGGGTTCTTTAGAGAACAACAGAGAGGATGAGGGTAGAAGGGTGATCTCTTCGTGGCTAACAGCAGAACCACTGAGTTCAGCAGAGTTCAGGGAGATCTGGATTTCTCTCACAAAGTTTACAAGAACTCCTGCTCTTTAATCATGCACTCTACTACACATTGCACTGAAAAATCATAGAATCCTAGAATCAAAATTTTTTTGCACCCATAAATATGTACTATAATGTTGAGGCTGTACAGTCAAAAGCACAATGTAATCCACATCATGTAAGTTCATGGTGCTGTCAGTAGCAACTAGAAATTCTTAACATGAGAATTAGTGGCCCAATCAGTCCAAGACTGACTCTAACTTTGACTTGATATAAGGTTCTTGTCCACTTTGATTTTTGTAGTATCAGACTTCAGAATAAAGCCTCCTTTAGCACATGGGAAACTGAAGCCCATAATTACTGGTAAAGGACGAGACATCTCTGTGCTTGATGGAAGCGCAGTTGTGTTGACTCGAAGGTTGAGAAAGAAAGGCTGACTATGGCCAGCTGACTGTATTTTCCCTGATGCCTAATATATATCACCAGCTACTCAGCACAGCTTTATGTGCCTCATAGGCTATTCAGACATTACATCAATGCAGCTTCACCAGGTGGTTTTCATGGACTGCTGAGCTTAGTTCCCCCAAATGCAGGTTACTCCTCCATATGCTACAGTTGCCTACTAAACCTTCACAGGGCAGAAACCTGGTAAAAAATAAAGAAAAAGAATGCCTGTGTATGTTGCAGCCTCTGTTTCTCTCTGCAGCAGTATCCCAGATGATCCGAAATATTTAAAGTCTGAGAACAGTTTCACATTGACTGAGTCATATTAGAAGATTCATTTAGGCTTGTCAAGAGGAAACTAGGTCAGTTGGCCCATGAAGAGATTGATTTTTCTAACTTTTTTCAGTCCCTTATACCCTCAGTAGAAGAGCTAGATATCTATCTAAAATTAACCGGAGAAGATTTTATAAATTGCCTGTGCATCCAAAGACATGGAAACATCTCTGGCAGCTGGGTTTTCCTCTCCTGGTCTTATGTCTCCTTCTGTCTATTAGCTGTATGGGAAATGAAGGACTGTGCTAGCGGAGCCCCCTCCACCACATGTAAATTTACCATAGGTAGGTAAAACTACAACCAGATAGGACTAAAATGAGGCTCTGAGTGAGGAGACTGATTCCCCATAAAGCTATTTACCAAAACTGCACACAGTTAGTGGGAGCAATTGGCACCATCTATCTCACCGTGCTAGTAGCCCATCTGAACAAAGTTGGGGAGCCCATGGCTGCCCCAGTCCATACAAAAGTAAAGTTTTACTGACTCTGCATTAATAGTAAGAAAAATTCTGTAAGTTTTGATGAGCAAACCCAAACATATGTATTCAGCATCTACATGTTTTCAAATATGGTAAGTGCTTATACTGACATTTAAATTTCACAAGTACAAAGTTTCTGCTTTCACAGACTGATCTGACCCCTCTCTAAACCAGACATAGTCTCCCCTTTGTGATGTTGTGAAATCATTTTTCTCAATTTTTTGGCTTCTACTTCCTTAGTTAAGGAGCAAAATGAAAAGTATACCTTGGGAGTTTAGGAAGTTATTAAGAAGAGAAACTTTTTCAGGAAAGGAACTTGTTGTTTCTCATAGATGCCAGACTCAGACGGAAGGCATTTCTTTTTTGTCTCTGCCCCACCCCCCCAGCTACAACATACACTGTCATTGTTTGACTTATATTCCTCTACAGGAATCATAACTGAGCATTGTTCTTTTGTTAATCTTCTTGAAACAAAGTCCAATGCCTCGATACACAGTCTTTTCCAGACCGAGGTTTTTCCTTTGCAGTTGCAATCTCTACATTTTCACCTGGCCAGCTCCACCTGAGTATTTCATCGGTATCAGAGGTGGGGATCGTTTGATATGACTTCAAGGTTAATATTCTTTCTCTTTGCAAATGAGAGATAACAGATAAGCTACTATTGCCCCTGAGGGGAAATTATTTTCTCTTGTACTAGCAATGAGTCAGCAACATGTTATGATGTATGTGATCATCTCACTGCATGAATTTTCAGGCAACTGTATTCAGTGTGTGAACTTGTTTACTGTGCCTTAGCTATTTCTTATTGAAGTATTGTGTTCAGAGAGTCCTTCTGGATTAAAACATACTATGAGCTATACTTTGGTGATAGAGAAACTCACCTGCAGAAGAGATTCTTTCTTCTTTCTACTTTCCTCTCAGATTGCTGTACAAACTTTTAAACTAAGATTCTTTTTCTGAAACCATGGCGTTACATATTTCACAGGGTGATCCTTAAATGCTCACTTTGAAACGGTTTTAATTTGTCCAGTTAATGACCAGATGAGAGTTATACACACAGTGTAACTACACCAGCATGCCAAAGTAAAGCAGAGCAAAGACAGCAAAGCAGCAGAGGCAATTCAGGAATTTGTAAGAGAGCCTTTAGCCTGTGACATGCATAAAGGAATGGAACCTGGTGAAATTCTGTCAATGTTATATTGCACTTGTGAGCATTTACTTTCATGCTTTAAATACTTGATAGATTTTGAGGGGCAAAGGCCATTTCAGATCGCTCATGTAATAAAACAAAGCAGGGGTCCCCTGCCTTATCTTCAGTTTTTTACTGTTAACTGAAGAAAGAATAAAGAAAATATCTTTAGCCCAAAGAAAATATGTTTAGCCAACATTTTTTGAGGTATGCTTATGTTTTGTGAAGTTGTGATGTCTGACACAACTGTATTTCACATATCTGTCATGGGAGTCATAGCTAATAAGTTTAGTTTTCTGCAGTAAATATAGCCCTTGAACGCTTACCATAATACAGCACTGAGCCTTTGAAAACCTGTAGGTCATACTGGCAGCAATGGGAGGTTAGGATGAAGATGGGAGACTAAAGGAGGACTGGAAGGAGAGCTGTGGTAAGGCATGGAGGGGATGCCCAAGATTGGGGATCAGCCATTGGTTATACTGTGCTGCTGTTATGTTGCCTGGAATGCAAAAATTAAAAGAAATGACAGAAGGAAAGAAAAAAAGAGGGAGAGTGGCATTTCCTTCAGTGATGTGAAACAGAATAAGCAGAGTTATTTAGGCTATACTTTAATTTGTGAGCAGGTTTAATGTGAGCAGAATTATCTGTATTGATTTTCTCTGGAGTGAAAGAGCACAAAGGCCAAAAAGAGTGTATGTCATCTTGTCCCAGCCAATGCCTGCACTCAGCTGTCAGTGGGAACATCCTGGGCTTCACCAGGAGCTTCACTGAAAATCTCTGACTGGTTTGCATAGCGAAATGGTAAACTTTAGTTTCTGCTACTTTTGTCTTTACCTATCTGTTGACTTATAGCACAGGTTCCCTTCTGAGTTATGAAAGAAAGCAGAGGAACTGGAAACATTTCTCCTGTCTGAAGGTTTTGGGGATCTGTTGGGGTGGGCGATAAAGTTAAAACAATGTCACCTCTTATTAAGAGACTGTCATGGACGACAATTTAGAAATATCTGGAAACAACTTACTCCTTTTTTCTTTTTTTTTAATTTCCCCCTGAGGCACTGTGGACTTGTGTCCCTTGGATACATTTGTAGTGCTTGTTGTCTTTTGATATCAGTTCCCATTCTTTATATTTCCTCTTCAGGGAAGAAAACTTCTCTTCAAATGAAGAGTCAGTCTTAAAACAACAGAAACAAAAAGCAGGTGGACTACTTATTTTAGATAAAAGGCATTATTCTTGAAAATAAAAAAACCCAACTGTTTCTGTTGCTCATGTCAGGACCCATTTACTTCACCTGCAGGAGTAATCTGATTTCAGTTATTTCCACACTTTGGGCTGAAATTCTATCAAAAGACAAAAGCACAGATGTGTCTACTACAACTTGTATCTCAAATGTTGTAATAGGCTCAACAAAGCACTGTGTGGATGTGTTCAGCTTCAAAAAGTAAATTTTATCTCTTTAAGAAGAATTGTTCCAAATTTACTTCATAAATTAGGAAGACTGGAGTTACAAAGCAGCTAATGAAAGCAAAATACACTCATATTTAAGGATGAGGATTGAATACTTCTATTCTGGAATATTGTACGTATGTGGTTGTAATTTCTTGTCATTCACAAGAAAAATAAAAATAAAATTCTCGGGGTTTTTTGCCTTCAGTGGAAACATTCTCCTTTAATTTAAAATACAGACTGTTACTATCTCATTGCAATAACTAAAATATATGACCTGATCAATTATTTGTTCCAATAATAATTGCGTCACTGAGAAACTCATTAGTCGTGTGCACAGAACCTCCTCTGTGCACAGTCCCTTGCTTCTCATCATTGTGGAGACAGGGCAGACAAATTACCTGGCTTTCATCTTTCTGCTAGAAGAGGGGGAAAAAGACTACTAGAGGCAAAAAAGGGCTTAGTGAGACTTTTTGTGTAATAGAGTTGGAATGTGAGACAAAGATAACTATTTCAGGAAGAAAGACTTTCTAAAAAGCAGAATAGAAAAGGAAGATGAGAAGATAAGTTATGTCTACTTTTACGTTTACCTTTAAACTTTCTACCTTACTTTATAAAAGTCTTTAGGTTTTCTTAATAAAAAGTATAATTTATTAAATATGCATTTATTAAATGTACTATTGTTAGTATTAACCTTCTGGTAGATGAATAAACCTCTGTGAAGAATTGTAATTTTCCTGGAGAAGAAGGAAGGGAACATATTAATCTGTTTTTCCTTTCTTTTGAAGTAAATTAGAGAAGTGTGAAATTATGGCACAGGATCTGGTTCCTCTTCCCCAATACAAGCAGGACTAGTCTTCTTATCAGACATGACTATATAAGAAATTTCATAATAAAGCAGAGCAAAATCCGCCTGAATGATATCCAAAAGAAGATCTGGGAACTTTAGCTTTTCTTCATCCATTTCAGGGACTGCCACACCCTGAATATAACATTCCTAGATTAAAAGTTCTGAAATTTTCAGATCTTCTTCCTCTACCACCCATCGTTTTCAGCATTTCAGAACATTTGTTCACAGTGACTGTGCTGGAGAGAGCTGCATTATCAAAGTTTAGCAGGAAAATCTGAGAAGTTCAGTATGAAGTTAAGTCTGATGAAGGTGGATGCTGCCATAGGAAGTGGGTAGTACTGGACTCCTCAAACTGGAGAAAATTGAACCTGAAGTCTTTGGTACCTGTGTCCTGACCACAAGACTGAGTAGTAGCCTGAGTGAAGTGCTGCTCTGGCACTTGAAGCTGATCCATCTGCGCTGCTGAGGACAGAAGTGTCATGGGGTGTAAAGGAAAGCCTAGTCTAGGGGTTGGAGTACACTGCTAGGGTGGGTTGACCTTGTTTCTGTGCCAGTTGCTCATGAAGATGCTCTGTCACTCCCCTCCTCATCTGGACAGGCCAGGGAGAAAAATCAGATGGAAAAAAATCTCATAGGTCAAGCTAAAGGCAACTTAATAAAGCAAAAGCATAGGTGATGCATGTGAAAGAGAAAGGAAATCAAAGTATTTTATTCTCTACTTCCCATCATAAGGTGATGTCTTGCCACTTCCCGGGAAGCAGGGCTTCAGTACACATAGCGGTTGCTCCAGAAGAAAAACTCTGTAAATAACAACTCCTGCCCCCACTGCTTCACCTCCTCCTCCTCTCTCTTAGCTTCTGTTGCTGAGCAGACACCACATGGCATGGAATAGTCCTTTGGCCAGTTTGGGTCAGCTCTACCGGCCATGTTGCCGCCCAAGATCTTGCTCAACACCGGACTGCTGGTGAGGGGCAATGCTGGAAAGGCAGAGGTGATGCTGTGTGAGCACTGTTCAGCAGCAGCCAAAATACTGGTGTGGTATCAACATCTTTCTAGCTACCGATACAAAGCACAGCACTGTGAGAGCTGCTGTGGGCAAAATTAACTCCTCATTCAGACCAAATACAGCTGCTAAAGGACACAACTAAAATGCCATTTATGTGTTTATATTAGATCATGTTGATGTATGCATTTATATTAGATTATCACTGACTAAAATCAAAACCATTCTTGGAAGCAGGGGCTGCTGCCCCAAACTTTTGCTGAAGCTGTATCTGAAATAAGTGTATGAACTAACATGATTTCTATTCACTGTTGGATTCTCAACAACTGTGTTACTGGAAATCTTAAAGAAATGCTATAAACATACGAATATGCGTTTAAACATGCATGAATAGAGAAGCACTCATTTTCTTGTCAGTATCATCTGCTGAACTGTTAAGTCTTCAATGGTTAAGAGACAGCCTAATTGCTCTGTGCTTTATATTTGCCTTAACTGCTCCAAGTTTTCTTGAGAAACTCTCCAGAAAGCTATGGTTTGCTTATCTCAGAACTCTGGTGCTAGTTACTTGTATCATTTGGTCGTGTTTCATTTTGATTGTCAGACTCCAACACTTAATTGTGTGATTCATCTTTACTGAAAGAAATCACCAATTCCCCTTCAAAGCCATTTAAAATCACTTGCCTGGATGATTAAGAAATGCAGTTCCACACTATCACAGGAGGTGTTTAATGCTTTCTTTGCCTCTGTCTTCAGCACAAGTGATGGACCAAGCATGCCATGAGCTGGAGGACCATGACTGGGAGCATGAACAACTTCCAGTTGACCCTGAAATTCTGTGGGATCTGCTGCTCAAGCTGGATCCCTACAAGTCTATAGGGCCTGATGAGATTCAACCCAGAATCCTCAAAGAACTGACTGATATAATTGCAAAACCTTTTTCAATGGTTTTTGAGTGATCTTGGGAATCTGGAGAGGTCCCAGCTGACTGGAAGCTGGTGAACGCTGTCCCAATATTCAAGAAGGCCAAGAAGAACGACCATGGAAACTACAGGCCTGTCAGTCTCACTTCAGTGCCTGGTAAAGTTGTGGAGAGGATTATTATGGGAGGTACTGAAAAACACCTGAAAGACAACATTGTCATCGGTCATAACCAGCACGGCTTCATGAGAGGAAAGTCCTGCTTATGAAACCTGATTTCCTTTTATGACAAGGTAACCCACCTAGCTGATCAAGGGAAGCCAGCTGATGCAATCTTTTTGGATTTCAGTAAAGCTTTCAATGCAGTCTCTCACAGGATCTGTCTGGACAAACCGTCCAGCCCACAGCTGGATAAACACATCATGTGGTGGGTGAGCAACAGGCACATGGGTTGGGCACAGAGGGTAACAGTGAATGGGGTGACATCAGACTGGCGACCTGTCACTAGTGGGGCTCAACAGGGCTCCATCTGAGGCCCTGTGCTCTTGAACAGCTTCATAAATAACTTGGACACAGGACTGGAAGGAACATTAAGCAAGTTTGCAGACAATATAAAACTGGGAGGAGCTGTTGACTCCCTCAGAGGCAGGGAAGCCCTGCAGAGAGACCTGGGCAAATTAGAGATCTGGGCAATCACCAACCATATGAAGGGAAAGCACCTGATTCTGCACCTGGGATAGGGCAACCCTGGGTGTTTGTACAGACTGGGGAATGAGATGTTGGAAAGCAGGGCCGTGGAAAGGGACCTGGGGGTCCTGGTTGATGGCAAGTTGAATGTAAGTCAGCAGTGCCCTGGCAGCCAGGAGGGCCAACCATGTCTGGGGGGGCACCAGGCAAAGCATCACCAGCTGGTTGAGGGAGGGGATTGTCCTGCTCTTCTCTGCATTGGGGCAGCCTCATCTTGAACATTGTGTGCAGTTTTGGGCACTGTAATATAAGAAAGATATTCAGCTATTGGAGAGTGTCCAAAGGAGGGCAATGAAGATGGTGAAGGGCCATCAGGGGAAGCCATATGAGGAGTGGCTGAGGGCACTTGGTTTGTTCAGCCTGGAGAAGAGGAGACTAAGGGGACACCTTGCAACTTCCTCATGAGCGGAATAGGAGGGGCAGATACTGATTTCTTCTCTGTGGTGACCATTGACAGGACCTGAGGGAATGGCCTGAAGTTGTGTCAGGGGAGGTTTAGGTTGGATATTATAAAGAGGTTCTTCACTCAGAGGGTGGCTGGGCATTGGCACAGGCTCCCCAGGGAAGTGGTCACAGCACCAAGCCTGACACAGTTCAAGAAGCATCTGGATGACACTCTCAGGAACATGGTGTGACTCTTGGGGATGGTCCTGTGCAGGGTTAAGAGTTGGACTTGATGATCCTTGTGGGTCCCTTCCAACTCACCATATTCTGTGATTCTATTCTGTGACTCCAAAATTCTCTTTTTTAAAATACTAAGTGCTGTTCCCAGAAAGTGACTCATGATTCTTTATTAATTATGAAGTATGTTAATGACTGCACTAAAAATGCATTTTTCTCTTCTCACCATAGCTTGAAGGTAATATCACTGCCAAGGCATTGTCTCTAATGCTGATCTCGTACTAGTAGTGTATATGTAACCTTTTCATGATTGATTCTTTAAAACCTAGCCAAATTTGTTTAGCATGTTAATGTAGACCTGATTTCCTTTCTATAGACTACATATTTAATTGCATGAATAATTTTAGACATTTAAGGGTAAACATTAATTTCATTAAAAATGAGGACCCTATGACTGTAGGGTGGCCAGTATTTTGCTCTGCTCATGCATAAGTGTATTGCTGATATGGAACTTGGCCTTTTTCTTGTTATTGTTTTTTGCACTGTAACAATCTGAATGATACTGTGTTGAAAGTAACCTGCTTTTGTGAGTTTTGATGGATAGGTTATCCCAGTGTCAGGAAGTAAATGGGAATATTCCAGTGTTAGTTTCAGATACCTTCTGGTATCATCAAGGGCATGTTTGTAGAAAAACCTTGTGTTTTTACAGAGATGGTAAGTGGAACAGTTCATATTCTCTGTTATGTTGTGCCCTCTGGCAAGCCTGCCAGGAGAGTGCTGTGCTTGTTTTGTGAAGAGAAACCTTCCCCACATTCCAGCTTGAGCATATCTATTGTTTCCAGACATAAACAGATGTCTTCCTTACCTAAGGGAAGCTCTCAAAAATATGGAAGTAAAACAGAAGAAACTGATGTGAAACCACAACAGTATTTGACCTGTCTGCATGCATTAATAATCTCAACTTTAGCTGAAGGCAGAGGTCTGTTGCATTCAGTTTTATTTATTTGCTTGGTTTCTGCCCAGCATTATCGAAGAATTATAAAAGGGTATTAGTATTAGATTAATTTTTTTTAAATTTCAATTAGGATTTTGTTGAATACATACATGTTTGTTATGTCATTTTTAGTTTTTAAATGGAGGATAATTGAGAATTGCTTAACAAGGTCTGGGAAAAGGGGTGTGTGGGGTAAACATATTCTTCATTCAGCCAAACTGCCATTTATTCCACAGGAAAAAATATCAAAATTTATAATGAGATTAAACTATAGATACAGAGCAGAGCTTTTTCTAGTAACCCTGATAGGGTAGATGAATTTTATTTGCATGCATCTTGGCTGACTGCTAACAAAATGTATGTATTTTGGATTCTTTTACTTCCGTACACTCACTTTCTGTGACATGCTGATCTGTCTTTTCTAGCCTTAAACACATGTCTGCAGGACATTCAGACATGTTAGAATTTAGGGGTCTGTGAGAGGTAAAATGATAACCCCCAAGTGCGTCAGGTTTACAACTCCTTCAGGAAGACAAGGAACACCAAACTTACGTACCTGCTTCATGTAGCTTCTTCTCCCTTGAGTGGTTCATCTCCCTCCTTTCTTGTCACTGCTCTATGCCACAGTTACAACACAGACTGTATGATGAAATTAAAACTATGCTAATATTGACTAAATACTACTAGTATTAAGAAAAAGTACTATATTTCAAGGACAGCAGGATAAGCATATCGGCAAAGGGGAAGAAAGGGAAGTGTTGAACACAATGCAAGTACAAAGCAGGTGGGGAACTCTTGAAGTGAGGTGCAGTTTTCCCAGCAGAGCATTGCACTGGAGCCAGTTCTACACCCGCTGGGAAAGCCACACACCACAACACAGCAGTGGCCAATCCAGCATCTCTGCAGCAAACCATGCTGCACTGATACTGGCGCTGCCTCCCCTACCTGTGTCACGGCGAAGAGCAGACAGAGCTGACCTGGCCTAGAGACCTCCCTGCAAAGCTATAGTCACTTGCAGAATTAACAGCTTGGATGTAAAAAACCTTGTGTAAAAGTAAAGATGCCCAGAAACTCAGACGTTTTAATGATTAGTTTTAGTCCACAAACAGCGGATGGTCAGGATAGAAGTCGGTTGTGACTCCTGAGTCCTGGAGTGATGAAACTGTAGTGCTACAATAAGAAAGGATAATCAACTTTATTTTTAATTCTTGTAAATTTTAATCGCAAGTAGCATCTCATGCCCACAAAGCTTAGTGAGACATATTTTAAAATATGAGAATAAATATAAACTAAAAACATCCAGAGATGGAAGAATTTAATCACTCTTATTCATAAGTAAACTATAGAGTTTACTTTGCTCATAAAGCACACAAGGCTTCCAGTAGAAATTCTTAAGAATTACAGTTATCACAATAGACTCCTATCTTTGATTTATTTGTTATTTCTGAATATGCATCTTATTCAAATCTTGCTTTCCATGTTACTGCAATGTGATTCATATCTTGTGGTTAAAAAGACTGACTTTTTGTTTTCAAAATTTCTGCTCTGAGAAAACATCTGCTCAAATGCAGATAGTCTGTGGTCTGTGGATGAAATATATATTCATTATATCCTCCTATAGTAAGAATAAACTCATCACAAGACAAGTGACAACACTATTCACACAGTTGCAGTCGAGCTGGCCCGTTACCCACTAATTGTATGATGAAATACTTTTTCTATTTGAAAAGAAAAGTTTCATGTGATATCTACATGTGTATGACTTGCATAATTTCCAGGGTTTAGATGCATACATTACTCTTATTGAAGGGCAGATTATTGCTATAATCAAAATTTTATAATTAAAATCAGTATTCCATAAAATATAATAATTTCTACTGCATAGACCAAAGCCTCCTAACAATACCATACCAAGAAACATTTGCCCAACTGGAAATCAAGCTTTAAGTCCTAAGAGCAGAGAGATTTTCTTATTCCCTTGTGGTTTCTTGGGCTGTAATGGGAACTGTCTATCTTGTTACAACATGAGTACTCATTGACAGGAGCCCCCTATTGCTGCTAGGGAGTGTCTCAAGATTCCAAGACCAGAAATCCACACTTTTGCATCCTTATGCTTCTCTGTCCCCTTTCTCAACTGAGGGCAACTCCCAGAAGTAACAGACCTCCAAGCTTCTATTACATGTGCCATGGTGCCTATCAATCACATAGCCGTGATTTTGCTGTGAAAATTTTCATAGAATCAAAGCATCATTTAGGTTTGAAAAGATCTTTAAGATCATTGAGTCCAACTGTTAACCCCACACTGCCAAGTCCACCACTAAGCCATGTCCCCAATGAAAGCTAATATTTTGTGAGGGTCAGGCAACCTGTGAGGTTTTTGAAGTCAGGCTGCCTTAATTAGTTCACTTTATATTTACATATCTTCAGCAACTTCAAAATGTTTATGGTTAGTGCAGACATATGTAATGAAATTATTAATACACTGTTGTTTAGCATTTTTTTTAGCAGTTAGGTTTATTTTCTCAGTTGAGGGCTTTGCCAGACTTTTGGATAAATCAGAAATAACTCCAGCATGTTTTTATTCTCTACTTCAGTATTAATTTTGAGTTGCCAGAAACAATTTGACTAGCAGTTGCTATCACATAGGAAACAGGTTATATTTTACTTCTGTGTTCAGTGCATAAACAGTACAGTACAGCAATGACAGACCTACAGATAAAATGATCTCTTCCATGTTTTTTCATCTGTAATGCCAACTGGCAAACGTGGATGAACAGGAGAGAATGAGTTCTGCATTCTTCCACAAAAAAGTGCAAGCACCATGTAGGAGTGTGTACTGCTCTCTTCTGTGTGACACCTGTTTTTCAGACAAAGATGACCTTCCAGCTTTCATCATGGTCAAGAGGTACTGATGGAGTACACCAGCCCTGCTAGAAATCCTGTTTGCAGTGGTACTGAAGAGAGTTTTTACTCTAGCAAAGAGAAAAACAAGGAGTCATTATAAAATGCCGGTGTGACTACACCACTTCATACCTAGAGGTTTCTTTTTGCTGAGAAAGATTGGACCAGATGATCCTTGAGGTCACATTCCAACCTGGTATTTTGTGATTCTACATACACACACAGTCCTTGGGGATATACATTGCTTCCTCTAAATTATTTGTACTTTATTTTAATGGCACAGATATAAACGGATTGCTTGGTTATCACATGGGTGGGTACAAAGAACAATGAGTTGCTTTAAGATTATAATTTGTTCCAATGAAATCTAAGTATTGTCGCTTTGCTGCTATGTCTAACTGCATGAGGGAAAGCACCAGGTAGGCAGACTGGTAATGAGGAGAGGACAAGATTTGCTTCTCTGAAGTGGTTATAGTCTAAGAAAATCTGCCTGAGTTTTCTGGTATTATATACCTTTATTGGTTGTAGCTATTTAAGTTGATAAATAGCTATTGAGCTATTTAGTTTACTTATTTAATCAAAAGGCAGATAATGTTAAAGAAATGTGCTTCTTGCATACTGAAAGTGAAAAGAAAGATGGGAAAAACTAAAATTTTTTTAAGGACTTTTATCTTCCTGCCTAAAAAACCACAGCTAGCAGATTCTTAACCATTTCCTAACCATCTGTATGAGTAAAAATACCTCTCTGCAGCCTTGAACAGACCACAGTAAGATAAGATGTTTCCAGGAGATTGTGGTACAGTAACAGTCAGTACTGTATAAATGCACCTTTTTTTCTGTGTCTATGCCTTTTCCAAGTTTAAACAGTACAAAAGCATATTTCTATGAAATCCATCCTCATATTTAGGCAGCCTCCTTCAAACTCTTCATGTGATCTAGTCTGAGTGAATTCTCAGACAAAAATAAGTAGTGTCCTAGCTCCTAGCACAGCTGTAAATTTCCCTGTGTGTAACTATTCTTTAGCAGTCACTAAGGCTAGCATTTCATCTGCTATGTTAGGTATCCCAAGCAACTCCACTGCTATTATCAAGAGTAGAGGGATAACGCTGCAATATTTGCAACAGACTTCACTCTAGATAAATACATACTCATGCAGTCAGCATTCATATGTAATTTCAGATTCAACCTTCTCTTTTTCCTGTTTCTTCAGTCTCATACATTTAACAGAAATTTCACAGATCCTCTTCACAATCCCCCTCTGCTGAAAATCTCAGATGGACATGCTTTCCATCCTCAATATACCGTACAGAATGTAACTGAAAATAAATTTTCCCCAGTATCATGTTAATGTTTTGCAACACAGGAAAAAGTTACATTTCTTACACAAGAAAAGAGGAAAAAATAGGGTGGCTATTATTAAAATTAAACTGAAAACTACATTCTAGAAGTTAGAGAATATGAGAAACTAAATATGTGCTCATATATCCTGGCTGGTTCTTTAAAACATGTGAAAATGTATTCCCACAGCTAACTAGTTAATGTAGCAGATGTTTTATCTCCTCCTAGACTGTTTTTGTCCTTTGGCTGCTTCCTACTACCAAAAGGCAGAAACGTGCACTATGTTCGATAAGCAGCATGGAATTCAAAGACTGATACATTCACCTGTGACCCTAAGAAAGATGATTTCATCGTTGGTTACAGCTTTGCTCAGTGGTGTTGTGCCATCATTTTCTCTCACTATTTTTCTTTGGATTTC
>VWZF01004461.1:4748952-4772173 GCA_013396755.1 Sclerurus mexicanus | reverse complement strand
TTTTTTTTTTTTTTTTTTTTTTTACAGTTTGAAATGGAGCACTTTTGCACAGTTTCAGGCATATCATATATGTTTTCTTGATATTAGCCAGCACTAAAAGAATGCTTTTGATTTGAGATACTTGAACAAAGCAGTCATGGAGTGAAGTGGGTGTTCCCCTGTTCTTGACATTTTAATAAGATGAGCTAAACTTTACAATCATATATTCCTCTTACCTCAATGGGATTGCTCTTGCATGGAAGTGATCAGATGCTCTTAAGAGGGAGCCTCCCTTGGATAGGGAACTGACAGTCTGATCAGCACAACATATGCTGTCTCTATATGCAGCTGTGACCTCATTCAAAGCCCTTTATGGAACTTACGTCACTGGTGACACTTTGACAAGTCATGTTTCCTTGTTTACCTGTCATTTTTATAGAAATCTGTCATGGTTTCAGCTGGGATAGAGTTAATTTTCTTCCTAGTAACTGGTATTAGTGTGCTGTGCTTTTTCATTCAGAATGAGAATAACGTTGATGACACACTGATACCAGTTGTTGTTAAGTAGCGCTTACTCTCAGGCCAGGACTTTCAGTGTCTCATGCTCTGCCAGGGAGCAGGTGCACAAGAAACTGGGAGGGGGCACAGCCAGAACAGCTGGCCCAAACTGGCAAAAGGGATATTCCATATTGCAGAGCATCATTTCCAGTATATAAACTGGGGGGAGTTGGCTGGGAGAGGCGGATCACTGCTCAGGGATAAGCTGGGCATCAGTCAGCAAGTAGGGAGCAATTGTATTGTGCATCACTGATCTTCCTTGGGTTTTATTTCTCTCTCTCTCTTAGTGTTGTCTTCCTTTCCATGACTATTATTGTTGTTGTTATTGTTGTGCTATATTCTATTCTATTTCAATTATTAAGCTGTTCTTAACCCACAGGTTTTACCTTTTTCCTGATTTTAACCCCTCCCACCATGGGTGGGGAGTGATAAGCAAGCAGCTGCATCCTACTCAGTTACAACACGACAACATGGCAGCTAATGGTCTGTTTATTCAATTTATTTTTTTTTGTAGATATGGGGCAATGCATGAAGGAAAATGATTCATTAGTGTCTGTGTGGGTGTGTAAGCCTATAGATTAAAAATGTCAGAGCAGTACAGAAAAAACTAGTAGGTGGAGAAATATCACTGAAGATTTTGTCAGCTTCAGAAGCAATGGATGTAGTTTCAGATCTATATTTCACTATATAGTTGTATCAGTGAGAACTTGATATTAGAACAAACACATGACATTCAGTCATGGTTGGATTTGCATTATTTTATCTGATTAACAAATATAGTAATGTCTTGTCTGTCAAGTGGTTTAATATCTCTGTGGCATAAATGTCAAGAAATGGCAGAAATTTTCACTTCTGAGCCAATATGTCTGAGTATTTAACTCTGCCAAAAATGGTAAGGGAACAGCCCCTGCCTAAATTAAATGGATGAACGGATCACAAGAGTAAGCCTTAAAGCATTACTACGTTGCTTTGTTCTGAAATATATCTGGAAAAATGCACATTGCACAGTGGCAGAGAGTGTATAAAAGGAAAGGGGTGTGTGTAGGGGGGTGTGCGGGGTGTCAGCCACTCTTTTAGAGACTCTGTGGAGCCTACCAAGAATGCAAAACTGAAATGTCAACACTGAAGCAAAAGTACTTTGCCGCAGTATAGCAGACTGTAGTGTCAACATGTTGTCACTGAATGCAGATCTGCCTTAAAAGACTGTTTTCTGCTTACTATACATCCACTCAAGTATAATTTTTAAAGTAACAATAATAACACCGTGCCCCTCCAACATGTTTTTTTAAACATTGTTTTAAAGGTGAAACTTTAGAGACAAATGCTGCTCTTTCTTGCCAAGCTGGGCAAAACTGGGAGTAATTGGAGCTAATCCTGATCCTTGGCTGTCAAGAGGTCATGGAAGAACTCCCTCAGTACCGAGGTAGGCTTCTGGCATATTAACTGGGGTCTGACCTTCCCCTCAGGAAGCCACCGATGCCACCAGCAGGAGTGCCCTGGGAGCTAGGGCAGGTAAAGCAGGTTCCTGCACTGTGAAGGATTCTGGCTGCAGGAGAGTTCTCATAAACATCAGCTAAGGGGAGCTGCTTCTCTCTGTGAGGTGTAAACAGCTTCCTACCTTTCACCAGGGACCACGGTGCCTTTTAGCACAAACTAAATCTGACAACCTGAAAGTAGCAAAAAAGCTCTGCTCTCGGAATCTTTTGACCTGGCTTTTTACACTGCAATGTCCCAAGGCAAAATTTCGTACTTCTTTGCCACTAGAAAATGTTTGCGTTTCAGAGGTATCTCAGAAGCCCTTCAACCTGTGCAGAAGCTGTGGATTTGGGCAATGCCTGAATAAGACTGTCTCCCCACACCATTGTTCTGGTTTGGTTTTTGTTTCTTCTATATGTGAAGCCACCGACAAAATAGAAATGACACCTGTTTTTGTCAGACAGGTGGACTTCTGAGATGAACATTAGCGCCTCTCCAGTACAAACATGCAGGGGAATGGTGACGTGCTGATGCTCAGAGCCCACTGATGAGTGCAGTAGACATTTTCATGAGAAGTTGTCCAGAAAAGAAAACAAGTGATCATTTGGTTAAAAGACTAACGTTAAAATCAGAGACTGAGCTGAAGAAAGGCCTGGAAGGAAAGAGGGTAGAGAACTTGCTCCTGCTAAAGGCCAAAAGACTAATTTTGTAGGTCATAGTCACCTGTGCATCATCTCTTACAGTATGGCAGGGGAGGAAACTCCAAACCCCAAATCAATTTGGCCACAGGACTTACAAAAGGGGATTGTGGACCCAGTCTTGTGCCTGAGGTCAAGGGTTCTCTAAGGGAGATTTAGGAGCTCACAATTATAAGCAGGTCAGGCCCTGTAAGTTTTCAGTGCCTGCAGTTAGGGAAAATATAAGGTCATGTTTTCAATTTACGATTTGCTTTTGACATTGCTGATGATACTTATGTAATGGTCCTTAGAATAATTTAGTAATCAGGCTCAGATTTGGCTCAAGAGTTCTTTTGTATTTGTATACATTTAGAGTCGCCAATGTCTAGAGTTTGTTAATTACAGCTTTTGAATATGTTCTCCCCAGAGTTACAGAGGTCCTTTTATTTAAAATAACAGTAGGAACATAATAAACAAAGAGAGGAAAATAATCAAACATAACTGCCTTTAAGATGATCCACATAATGTTATTTTGGATACCCCATCAGAATAAAAAACACTTAGAAAAGAGTGATTCTTTTATGGCAGTGAAAACCAAATGTTTTCAGCTTCTTATTGGAAAGAATAATCAAATTGCATCATGTTGCTGCCTTAATCCTATTAGGGCTTAAAGAACATTAGTTTATTCACAGCCTTCTTTCATCTGACAGTAGACAAAGCCCTGTATTAAATCATTATTCAGAGTTGCTTTAATATGGTAGTTCCCAGTTCCATGTTTTTCACTCATATTGAAAATGGCCCATTTTAAGAAGTGGTTAACATTAGTATTTCTAAAAAATTAAAAAGAACATTTTTTTGAACTTGTCATGTAGTTAATTATGTATTAATAATCTCAGTGGTTTTCATTGCTGAGAGATTTTTTTTGTTTGTTTATTTACACACTAACATTTTAGAAAAGGGTACTTAGTTCTGTTTGGTCATATTCTTAGTTATATCTTTTGTGATTCACCCTTTTCTCAGGAACCTCATATTTTAGCTTTTTTTTTTACTGATATCAACACAGAATTTTTCTCAGTTCCCAGAAGGTTTCTTTTAAGCTACTCGTTTCCAGTTTGTTTCAAATCTTTTCCTACAATATCCTTACATGCTGTACAGAGCAACTATTCACCAGATGCCAAATGCATGAAGTAGCCTTCAGTTGGCTCCTTTCCTCAAAACTACTGATTTCTATGCCAAACTGATTTCTAATTTTTTGACTTCATAGCTGCTGATTGTGGTGTTTCCTCAGGGCAGTTGTTACTGGACACAGTCCAGGTGTCACTGACTACTGTCACAAAACTTCCAAAACATTTTCAATATATTCCTTTTCTCATATATTTTTCCTGGACCTTCTAAGACTGAGCAACCAAACCTCAGTAGCAGTAAGTAATTGTGGAACCCAGAACTTATTGCAGAGTTGGAATGTTGCTTTCATAATCTATGAGACCTACATTTCAACAGCTGCTTTTATATCCTAAGTAACACTCCTTCAGTATTTTTTCCCAGATACTGTTTAAACATATATGATCATGTAGGTATATTCCATGGGAATTCGTTTCTTGGTTACCCCTTGGTATTTTATCTCAGAAGACAAAAGATGCATAAAAATACTTCACAGCTGCAAATTTTCTCCATAGCTGAGGTATCTTACAGCTGACATCTTGAGGGCTGTCCCCAGCATTATGAGTTGTAGAACTGAAATATCTGAAGATAGAACTGCTTAGTGTAAACTGCTACCCTCTACTGAGTACAGAGGACAAACTCTACAGTGAAGGAAAAGATACCAGTAGCTGCATTTGTATATACCTATTACAATACTGCCTTCACATGCCATTTTATTCCATAGCTCTCTGTGTTTATTTGATCTCTCCATAATTACATAAAACGTAAGATTTAGGGTTTCTCAAATGACTATAAATCCTAAAATTTTTACTATCTTTTTTAGAGTAGGCTAAAATTTATTATGTTTTTGTATGTAATAATGGTAGATATGACAGAAGTATGTTTGGTAGTTAACAATACTACATTCAAGTAGCATATTAATACTGCTTATCCATTTTCTAGGATTCATCTCCCTCATTCTTCTCCGGGCCTATCAAAAGCTTCTTTTTTTAACTACTTCATATCCTACAACAGATGTTTTGCTGATCCTTTTCTCAGAAAAAGAAGAGAACATAAAAGCAACTACTCTCCAGGAGCACAGTCTGATCCCTTTAAGGGCTTACTTTAAGCCTCCCATCTGAAGGATTTTGTGGGAAAGCACCTGAGGAGTGAATACTGATTTGCAGGGAGCTGCTTTCTCTTGAGAAGTGATGATTACAGAAAGATGCTGGGGAGTCCATTGTCCCTGCCATTGTTCCAGTCACAGGAACACAAAAGAACAAAATAAATACAAGAATATCATATTTGACAGTACTCATGTAGTGAAAAGCCCACAGAGAAGCCCCATAGGTGATTTACATACACACCTGTGTTGGGTAAGTCATTGAATAATCCCTAAAATAAGGATCAAGGTAGAGGTTGTCAAAGCTACCATTGTTCATTTTCCTTTCTGTATTTCAATTCATTTACAGGAGATACTCTTCATGTATTAAATGCATTTCGGGTTATCATAGATATCTTATTTTTGTATCTGATACCATGCATTAGCAGTTGAGTCCTCTAATCCATAACCTTTCTGTTTCTAAAGACTATGGCCAAATACAGTTCCTTTGGTTTGTATGCTGACTATTCTGCTTCCTCAGTGCTAACGGGACGGTCACAGCTGTCCAGTCTTCTCACTGCCAGCTCTAGTTGCAGATCAACTATATCCAATCATTTTGGACACAGGTGAGGAGAAGAGAATTTATCGTGCTCTTTGTATTGTTTCTTATCAAAATACAGAATGTTCTAGGGTGGTGGCTAAAGAAATAATATTTTCTTTTTTACATATTCCCAGGCGTGACAGACAAGTGAAATGACATGTTAATTGAGACGTTGCATCTGCTGGAGAAACTTCTGAGAGTCTTCTGAAATCCACCCCCATTTAGGACTGTAAGTCCAAAAGTGGGCATTGGGTTTTTCTATTATTTTTCTCTTTTATTCTGAAAGGTAAATGTGTATATGATCAGTAATCCCAAATGGAGGTGCTGTCTTCATTCACTTGTTTAAAAATACAGCACCACCTGCAAGGCAGAAAGGTTAATAATTTAGGTTCTCAAACCTATAATAAGGATCATTAAATTCAGATAGGCCTTAGCCATCTTGCATAGCAGCTTTTTTGGTGTGAGAGTTTAGGTTAGGGCCAGTAGACCTACGGTTGTTTTCATACCTGGATTTAAATGTATGCGAATCCTCAAATCCTAAGCGTGTTTGAATGGCAGGTTTGGACCTCAATCTTCTGTTTTTTCCCATCGTTCAAAATAGCTTTTAAGTCATGTTTCACTGAAAACAACAACAACAACAACAATAAAAAAGGGGCCTTCTTGAACCACTTAAGCTATAGTAGAGATCCTTTCAAAGCTAGGAAAAAACTGTGACTGTAATTTAAAAGTGTATTGTTGACTTTTTATTTTGTAAACACCAGTCACAGATATTTGTTGAACTTCTTGGAAAACTAGTGGCCTGGAACATCTTCGTTATTCTTGTTACCATTTTTATTATGTTAAAGGAAAAAGGGAACTAAACCTGAACTGAGTGGACTTGACAGCACTGCCAGTGTGTTTCTGTGTGTGGATTCTGTGTGAAAAAGACATAGAAATTCTGAGAATAAAGAAGTCTGATGAACTCCAGGAAACACTTTACCTCACTATTCTTCCTCTTTTTATTTTATTTTTTTTCCAAATCTTTGTTTGGTTTCCCTTCTTTTGGTAAAAATAATAGAAGGAGCAAATGTACCAGAATCATTGAAGGAATGACTATTTATAGTCACACTTAGGTTTTGTTAATTTTACTACTCTTCCTTGCTAAGTAAAGCAGTTATGAGAACTCAGGTCTTACAACAGTTAGCAGCATCTGTTGGACACTACAAGCTCTGTAGATGAAATACAGAGATTATGAGGGCTTCTAGAGTGAGACAGGCAAAATTTTCCCTTTGAAGAAGAGGTAATGCCCCAGTATGGTGCAAGCCTTTGCTTCTTTTGCCTTAATCCTCAAGAGATCTGGCACCCTTATGCAGGGCATTAGCCTTCAACCCTTACCTTGGCCTTAGCACTGTATTTTAGTTCATACCTTCATTCAGTATCTTCCCAAGTATATAATGCAAAGAGGGATTCATTTATCTGCTACTCTATCTGGAACAACCTTTAGGCTCAATATTTCCACTGTATGTTAGATTTATAGTCCAATTGTTACATAAGCAACAGAGGAGAGACAACTGGTGTTCTGCAGGGACATGGGAAGTGGTTGAAATTGGTCACACTGCCTAGTCAACTCAAAAGGTCTCCATAGGTTTCTTCTTCTGTGAACTGTGAGAATCCAGAAGTTTTCCCAAAATCAGAGACAGTATGAGTCACATGTATTTTTCAAATGTCAGCTCAGCAAGTTGCATAACCATGAACACCATACAAATGGGTTTCACTTTTCTGCAGAATAATTCACACACACTAAAAAACTACACAATTACATCATGAGACAAATCCTGAAATGTTCTTTTCTGTTCACAACTCTGGCATTTTCTATTATATAAGGAAAAAAAATGTTTGGGTTTTTTTCTGGTTGAGTTTTTGTTTGTTTGTTTTGGTTGTTTTTGTTTTAATTAAGAAAGCAAATAGCAGATACTGCAGAAGGTGAACTGGAGCATGTATTGTACCTTCATTTCTAATAATCCAAGTACTATGACTACCTAGCATAAACAGCAAATGTTTTCTATTGATATTTTAAACAGTCCTAGCAGAACTGATCCTTTATATTAGGAGAGGACGTGAGACTCTCAATTTAAGGAAATTTACAAAAATAAATTAAGATATAAAAGATACCATGACTGTCTCTTAATAATAGTAGCTAAACTCCAAAAAATTAGCTAATTTAATCATATGATATCCATGCAAATATTGAATATTGAGCCTTATGGTCAAACAAGGTTTTAAAATATATTTATACATAAAATATCTTTTTATATTTTAAATAAAAGGCTGGCTGCTTTTTCACAGATTTGTCAGTATACTCAGAAGCCACCTTGAGTCTAAAAAAAAGATAAACAGACCTACTGATACATTATCTTTTTATATACCACACACCAGCTACATACATACCCTTCAGCATTACAATAAAAAGTGTCTATGAGCTGCCTTCCTTCCTCCCTCTCACTCCCACAAAGTATTATTACTCAGAAATTGTCAGAGCTAGGAAGAGAGTAAGGAAATGTTTGAGGGCAATTGTTTTCAAGTCATTGATAACTTACTTTAATGAAAGTACTTCTGAAACTGCATCTGGGCATTTAGTGTGTGTGGAATGCAGCACATACTGTGCTATGCTGTGGAGTCTTCCAAAATGAAAAAAAAATGCATCTCTGCTTTGTAAATACATTTTTAGTGGCTGGAAAGTTCTCTTGCACAAAGAGTTTTGTGTTGTGCCGTGTACTGACCCCTCTGAAATGTCGCTTGAAGCAGTTTACAGCTTTGTCTAAAGTGGGCTAACTGCGCACGATGGTTTATACGGTGACGAATCGCTCTCCGCACTTACACACTCTGTACAGTTGTTGGCTTTAGCACTGCTATATAAAGCATTAAGCTTATTACGCCCAAAAGAATTAAATTATGCTGAGGCAATTTGATTAGTTGTGTCCAAAGGAAGGCACAATGGTAATGAGCTAAAAGCTTGACAGTAATACATCATAATTAAAGAAAAAATATTTGCTTAAGCATTTTCATTTAATTTATTTTTCCTTTTTTTCAGTTCATTTGCCATGCTTGTAAAAACGTTTTTTGACCTCCACATGATTCAAAGCATGAAAGCTGATTGAGCTTTCTATCCTTATTTCAGTGTTTATATACACTACACACAACCTTGTGTTCACAAACTGTATCAGAAATTCTGGATTTGTTAGATTTCTTTCAAAATGTTACATGATAGGCATCTTAAATTTTTCTTGAAACAGCCATGTCTGTGTATGAATTGTGATACAAAAAGTATGCCTACTCATTTTGGTCTGGCAAAATTAGACCAGATGGAAGCTGGTTGATATTTTATTAGCATTATTTTGAGTTGAAGCAAATGGAAAATCTAGGTGCCTCATGGTGGTCCGCTAGATGCTGGAGAAGAGAGAAGGCTACTGACGTAGCAAGGAAACATGCTGGGCAAATCACCAGATTTCTGCAGGAGCAGGTTGTTCAGCACCTTGCCTTCAGAAGCAGGTGGTGATTCAGTGACAGCAAGTGCTGTCTCATGGGCAGCCTTCACAGCACAGCTATTTTCAGCAAGAGATAATTTGTTAAGCATTTTCATCTCAGCACAATTTAGCATATTTATTCCTTCATAAGTTTTAATTCCGCTTAAGAGGAATGATCCTATCAACATAAAGAGGTCATAAGGATTGCTGCATGATCAGATTAACCTCTCTTCGACTGCATTGCCTTCAAGCTTTAGATCAGTTCTCCTTGATTTTGGAAACAATTTGTGTGTTGTTTCCAGGCTACTCTTTCCAATTTATTGACATGTTCCTATATTTATTTAATACTAGCTATTTATTTATTTATTTTTATTATTACTTATAGGCCAATTCCCACCATATAGTCTGATTCCATGAGGATTACATTGCCTAAACACCGTCTTTCAGGATTTTTCTCTCTCTTCAGTTTTTAACTTTTTTATGTAATTAGTTGCCTATCCCATACATAAACCATGAATTTACACCGATGTTAATAATTATCTCTTTCCTTCTTCACAAACTGAGGTAAACAAGCACCTGTTAATAACAGTGCTGCTTTTTAGTACCAGAGCCATCAGAACTTCACCTTAAGACTAAGGTTATATGGATTTGTGAATCTTAGATCACTACTACTGAAGTTGTCAAATGCTTGCTACAGTGTTTGGTAGGCTAGATGTGAATTTTCTATTACCCCCTGAAGTTTCTTACACTAACCCTAAAACCCCCTGCTTTTTCACTGTTGATCTTGAAACACCTGGTTCCTGGAGAAATGGGAAAACTGAGAGAAGGTTGACTTTGTTTCCCTCCAGGATGAAAATACGGAATGAAAGAAAACAGGCTTGACTTAGGGTTTTGCCTAGACAGGGTTTATGAAGTATCTTTATGTTTCAGGAATGGTTTAATATTTATTCAAATTAGTGTTGTCATTATCCATACGTTTACTTGTGACATAACAACAATGATTCTTTAACAACATTTCCCTGGGAACTCTCATCCTGCTTTGTATTGTTTTCCACACAGTAAGAGCAGCTCTTCAAAAGAAATTTGGCAACTGTGCCTCAAACTGCTGCTGGGTTTTGGTTTTGATATTGCTGTTACCTGTATCAGCTGTTAACTGTGGTATTTGTATTTGTAATACAGTATGTTAAGGAATGTAAGATATTCCATAACTGTCAGATTTCAGGCAGAACGTTCAATTTAATTCTGATTTTTCAAAACTCAACTTCTCAGGATAATTTAAATCTATGTATTAATTATTCTGCAGAATATAAATTGATGTCTATTTATTTAATCTTCTTAGCTTCAAGTGGAATAAGTAACACATGGGAAATGTGCCCGAGACTCCATTCAAAATCTGAGCCTGAGTTGTGTTGGGGTCCTTGTGCATGGTACTGTACATACCCATGGCAAAAAGCGAATTTGTATCCATTTTGAGTAGAGCTGGATCCAAGCAGTTTGTTTATTATATGTATGAGAGTCACTTATTTCAGCAAATCCACGGAGCACTAATCCCAGCTCTTTTTTCAGCTCACATTGAAAAAAAAAAAATGGCAATGCTTTTTAAAGTGTTTACTCCAAAGGCTGGAAACCTTAACCCATGCCCAAATGAAGGAATTGTCTTTTGTAAAAGAAACTGGGAGATATGGAAGTGTTCTTTTTTCTAGCAAGTCTGAATTATTTCTACCTCAGCTCAACCCAAATAAATAACTTTTCTGATTCTCTCTCACCTTTCTTTTTTAACTTGAGGGGAAAAAAAAAGTCTGTATTTAAGAATAGGCCTCAATTTACACACTACACCTGTAATTTTCCATTGTGTTTAAAAGTCAGAATTATTTATATCTTCTATTTGCAACCCCTGTGTTTGTTTCCTAACATAGTAAGTGTCACAGTAGGTAAAGCTGCATGTAAGCATTTTCAGAAGAACTATTAAATAAAAAAGTTATTTTTTCATTGAATCTGAGATCAATTTCCATGTATGTTGTTTAGACATCTTAAGCATTTCCTTCAAGAATATAGTTTAATTTTAGTAAGAAAGCAGTTAAAGAGGATATTTCTACTTCTGGACTTTTTACTTGTTTTTCTCCTGTTGCCTTCAAAATAACCAAAGTTGTGTGTGATTTCATGAATGTGTCTTTGTGCAGGATACAGCTGCAGAAGAAACAAAAGACATTCTGGTGAAGGGTGAGGGAGGTGCTTTCAATGGCTAATGTGTTTGGCTTTGTCTTGTTGCCTGTTTGCTAAACACAAGGCTTTAGATAAAAGAAAGCAATAAAAGAAGAGTTTAAAAAGTGAGATATAAAGGCACAATAATGATACTGGTACAAATTTCCTCTATCTCTTCAAAACTATAGAGAAAAGTGTTTGAACACTGGGTAGATTGGGATAAAGGTGCTTGGCAGGAATACAACATAGATAAGCCAGTAATCCTTGGATCAGGAGAAACCACAAATATCTAAAATCCTTCAAAGAGGTTGAAGTTAGAAAAAGAAAAGGAGATGCCATCAAAAATGTGCCATTGATATCTGTTCAAAACAACAGGGAGATTTTTTGTTTGCTTTCTTTTCAGTGGTGGGATTTGCTCACAAAGAAGATTTATTTATTTATTACTTTTCCTAAAGGCTTTTTACCTTGCAAAAAGTAATATAAATTACTTTGTTTCTAAAGCCGTCTGTCAGCAGAAACACGCTGTGACAAGTCCCCCCACGGAAAGTCCTGCAGGGTCAAATCCCAGCTGAAATTCCTGAGTGAGCCATGCTGAATATTTGCTACCTGGCTGCTGGTCGGAGTGACTGGATTGCAGAATACCGACTTGAAAGGTAGAAAAGCCTGAGGATCTGTACATCTGGCAGCACAGGTGGCTGCTCATCAAACCAAAGAGCACCATTTGAGGTTTTTTTCTATTCAAGTGAGTCCTATCACTCCTTAGAAAAGTATGACCACTGCTTAAAAAAAGTAGGATGAAATTGCAAAAGTAGTCATCACTGGTTATATTCTGACTTTATATTCAGTAATGTCTCTTCCTGAATCACATTTAGGCTATCAAGCTCAAGCAGTTTGTAATTGATCCTGGAGTTCAACCACCCTAATGCACTGCACACACTGACTTTCTTTCCTATTGATATTTCTTCTTCCAGTGTAAACTGGAGTATAGAAAATAAGGGAAGAGGAAGAGAGAAAACTATGTTGAATTGCAGCTCGGCTTATTGCACCGCAGAATGCAGCCAGCGCCTGCACCTGGGCTCAGGGTCTAACAGCACCTGCAGTCTGGATGAGCCATTCATTTCAACAGAAGCAGCATGATGCTCAGAGTCGAGTAGGTGACACTTCTCCTGAACTGGAGTGATCTCTGAGATAGATTGGATATTAGAAAACGCACATGCAATCCATAGTTTTCTAGAAAATACTACGCTGCTTCTTCCTGTATCACCATTGCAACAGTTTCAGTGACAAAGTAGACAAGGAATAGTGTCACCAGCCTGCTGTCCTGATTATTTTCTTGACAACCCCGCTTGAAAAGGACTGATTTGTTTCCATCTGTGTGCCTCTGTACATCTGTTAAGCTAAATAGATTGAAGGGATTGGGAAATATTATCAGACTAAACACTGTGATTTCTGTGCTTTTTATAGATGGAAATGACCTAGCTAGTCACAAATAAGGTTTTATTTCATACGGAAGACACAGGTGAGTTAGAATATGGAGTACTGTTTAAAGCTTATTCTGTAAGTTATATTATCCATAGCGAGTATTTCAGAAAACATGTATTACCTCTGCTGTTTGAATACATGCAAATATATTACCAGTGTGAAAGAACCTCAAATACATGAGTAAAATATATCAAATAGTAGCAGTACTAGATGTTCTTACACCATGTGAATACCAAGAAACTCCATTAAAAGCCTAGTGTTAATACTAGTAATTCAACCACTAAAAGGATATCCTATTATTTCTTTCTCCCCCATGACACATTGTGGCTTAAACCAGAATTATTTATTAATTTGTGGAAAATTCTACTCTAGGTTTGAATATAGCTTGATGTAGGAAATTATTGTTTTTCTGACTGTGTTAGGCACATATAAATCACTGAATGATAGTTTGATGCATATATATATATATACACACACACACATATACAGAGAGAGAGAGGGAGAGTGTGGCTTTCAGTGCTTATGGACTGCAGCTGTAATAAGCTTGGCGGGGATCACAGTAGGTTGTTTTAGCCACCACAAGCCTAAACTATCTACAGCATCATCATCACATTTAATGTCATTCATCATGCCTGTCTGAAATTATGTTACGGTAGCAACTATTCAGCTGCTTGTGGATAGAATGTACATAGATGTTGAAGGAAAAAGCTCAGCAAAGTCAGAGCATCAACAACTATAATAGGAACAGAATGGCACAAACATGTCTGAAATTCCCGTGCTTAATGTTATTTTCATCTTATAAAAGCAGCTCAGGTGGCCCATAGCTATGATTTTAAGGTAACCATATTTCCAACCATCAGGAGCTGTACTATTTTAGGCTTAAAATCCTAAACTGGCAGTTTTCTTTATTCTGCTCTGCCTACAATAGAAAAATTTGAGATGAAGGGCAAAAAAACCCACTGAGCTGTGTTTCGTCCATCTGTATAGCTATAAAGGGAACGAAAACAAGGGGAAAACACACATGAGGTAATTACCAGGTTCTGCCCTGATCAAGATAATTGCCTCATTGTGTCCATTATAAATGTTGCCATGACTTTAGTTCAAACTTTCGCCTTAAACAATGGAGAACACGAAACACATATTTGCTACATATTGAGAATATTATGGGAAAGGCATAAATATTTCATACAAGGGCAGCAATACGTCTTGAACAAACATTATCTAGCCATAACATTCTGGCACATGGACTGCTGAAACAATTGTTGCTGGAGAGAGATTCTGACAGGAAGACAATATCCCAAAGTAAATTTGTTTTTGGGTCTCCTTTTTGAAAGGCAGTGGGGGAGGTGGAGGTTTCCTTGTGTATGCCTTTCCCTGAGGGCTTCACTGAGGAAGAATTATTGTAAATTCACAAGATCCTCTGTGGAGCTAAAAGACAAACCGAAAATTCTTCCCATATCGCTTCTTTTCTTTGTCCAGTTTTTGGACTGGCTAATTCTAGAACATGAGTGTAAAGGGCAACATCTACCTAGGAAATTAAGTAGAGCTTAGATGTCAGCAATGACCCAAATACTGTAGCTCAGATGTAAATATACTGTTAAATTGGTAGAATCCCTTGTTTGGTTCTCTGCCACTCTAACTGCTGGCATGAAAAACTCTAGAAAATTCTTTTTAATGTAATGATATATTGATCACTAGATCCTACAGTGACTTTCCTAAATGAACTAATACAAGATAATAGCTTCCATGGTTCTGTGAGCTATGAGTGGAACTTTTTGATTTTCTGTCTATTTTTTCAGATTTTTTTTATGTCTTCCTTTTGGTCACAAGTTTCGACTTAGCCATTGTCAGTTTTCTCTTCAATAACCACCTCTTTTCGCTGTGATAGCCATCTCTTTTAGCTCTTGGCCTATTGTTATTTCTGTATTTCCTTATCTGCTCTGCTTATTATCTTCGCTTTTCATCAGTTTTATCTTCCTGTTCAATTCTGGTTGCATATCTAGGAATCTACTGTATGAATCCCACTTTTTAAAAGTGAGACTTAACCATTTCTGTGACTCTGATGAATTGTCACAAGACCTTTTTTGTTATTAAACATCTCAAGATTGTTTAGAGATGCTTAATTACTCCTATCAGATAAGGAATGAATAATTGCACCAAGAAAAACATAGTGTTGTCTTATTATTTAGCATGCATAAGACTATTCCAGATATTCTGATCTGATGGAAGTATGGAACTGGATGAAACATAGACTCAATTCACTTCATATTACTGTTATAACTTCATATTATTATCACTACAGGTCACCCCTCAGCCAAGCCTGAATATCAGACGAAAGGTTCAGATAGTCCAACGTGCAGCTGTTTTTCTTTCTTTACATAGATCACCTCATCAAATTTCTGTTCTTACTGTTTGATTTCTTTTCAAATCCCACTGTACTTCATAATATTGTAATGTGTTCCCTGAAAGGACTATCAAGTACTTTTGAAGGATCATCCATCATGCTGCCTATTACTAGAGAAACCTTATCCTTAACTCTGTAAGCTGAAAGAGCCCAGATTCAAACTTACCAAGTGTGAACTCCAGGAATTATTATAAGAGGAATCCTGGATGAAAATTGTCTTTGCTGGAGTTTTGCTGCCTCTAGACTATCTCTTTTAGTAAGTCATCCTTACGAAAGAAGCTGTGAACTGGCTCCAGATATATGTCCTCAGAAAAAACAAGCAATATTTTATACCTCTGAAATAACCTTTTTTTTATGTCTGGCAGATAGTCTAGACAACAGCTCCATTGACTATTTAGGGAAAATGATAAACTGCTGAAGCTTTGTGGCATCTTGATGATGCAATCTATTATAGCTGGAGGGTCACAGTAAGTATTTGTGCAAAACACTGAAGAAAAAGTTCTGAATGCTGTCGTGCTGAGATTATCAGAATTGCTAAGAGTACTGACATAAAAAACTGGCAATGTGCAGGTTTCAAAGCTGGTTTTATCCACCTTTTTTTTTTTTTTAGAAGATTAGAGAAATAAACTAAAAATAAGCACTTCTTTGTAAAAGATCTTCTATTGCAAATAGTGTCCATGATACTTTTAACCACTCCAGCCTTTTATTTGTCAGGGACATTACAATCTTTATATATAATATAGAATACAAATTATAAATGAGGCAACATCTTTAGAAGAAACAGAAGAGCAGCTTTTTTTCACTGTTCAGATAGTTTTCTAATTCAGTATCTTCATTATTCAGTGTCTTTATATTGTAAAGAGAAAAATATTTTAAGGACATTCTGAACTGCAAAAGAACACTCTAGACATTGGTTTGTGGTTCTTCTGTAAGTCTATAAAATAAAAACATCTAAGAGACATCTTCTGCGTAGCTGAGATTGTTAAAATCTTACTTTTCAGACAACACCTGGGGCTCTACAGTGAAGCTGATGCTACGTAGCTAGTTGTGAAAATTAACATTCAAGTTACTATAACTGAGAATGAAAATATTTATGTTGTATGCAGAGCACATTGATTAGAAGCTTTGCAGAAGACTCATTACAGGCATGTGTTAAATACTACAAGTTAGTCTGTGAGCCAGACAGAATACAGAGAACCAGAGATAACGAGACTATAAAGATGATATGTAGCTAGCAACAGTTGTGGCTTGCTTAGGGATACATGTAAACAGTCTGGTTAGAACACTTAACAGGGTAAATGTGGAAAAAATAGAAAGGATAAAGCAAACAATACATCAAATAGTTTGTAGGCTATTTTCAGTACATGCATGTTCTGTGTTCATGCTGAGAAAAAATATCACAATTTGCAGAAGGAAAGCATTCAAGTTTCTCCCACAGAAAAGGTACTTGCTCCTGTTACCCTTTCTCCAGTATTATTGTTTGCTCTATGCAACTTGGTAGCTCTCTGGTTTCATGCTGACTTTAATTCTTCAGAGGCAGTTGTTACCCTTCTTTCCTGCCCTAACAGAGTCACCGTCTTCTCTCTTTACTTCCTCAGGTGTCTCAGTCAGAGCTGAAATCAAAGAAAATTTATTGTTGGAATGATAGGAAATTGTAGTCAGTCTGGATGGCAAAATATGTTAGACGTCTAAGTGACAAAACCTATAAAACCTACGATTGCTCACTGAGAACCAGTTTGTTTCTGGACACAAGAACCAGTCTAGGAGTGAGCCCTGAACAGGTTACCCCGAGAGGCTGCAGTCCCCCCGTGCCAGAAGGCTGTAAATGATGGGCAAGGCAATTAGCTGTCATGGGTGACACAGGTACAGCTCACTGTGATTTCAAGAACTATGGACTCCATGAATGACTGCATTTTGTATCATGTCAATGAAAATAATTTGAATGTAACTAACACAGGCCACATTTTTATTCTCCAGCAAGCTATTTCCGGAGTATGTGTTCCCACTGTGTTTGGGCTTCCTTGTTTGCTTGTTCTTGTCTATTATTAATTATACATTATGTTTGTGAAATCTCTCTGTGTAATCATAGAGATCTTGTGTTGGTTTTAGTCTTGGCCTTTGGCATTTAGATATCTGTGTATCTATTTGTATTTTTGTCATATTCTTCTCTTTGTATATCTACTAGATTTGATAAGCAGTCCCAGTAAAATGAGATAATATAATCACCATTAATACAATACCTGTAGCTTGTCTTTGTCATGGAAAGATTTTATAAGGCTAAATTAAAATTCATGACAACTAACTCTTTATTAAAATTACCTCAGGTTTGTTGGTATAAAAATTAAACTTTGGCATGGCAACTGCATTGTCACTTCTAATTTAGATAATTATTTTTACTCATTAGTCCTATTTCATGTATACCCTTTCCTCTTAATGAGAGCAGAAAGAGAATTTGCAGCCTACTGAGTTACTCATCATAATTGTAAGCTTGTTTCAGGTTTTGTTAAACCACAGGTTTTGTTAAAATTATAAGCCAATTTAGCAACAAAGTCCTGTTAATAAATATAGTTCAGTATTGGTTTTAAAGCAGAAGCAAAAGGATCAGTTCTTTATGTATTCGGTACATGTATAACAGAACAGAAGGTCTCAGTGCAGCAAGATCATATGTTGGTGCAGCTGGATCATACTGCCCACGTTTGCTGATTGTCATGGTGATTTACTGTTGTGACCAAAACTCCTGCTTCTGCATACTAGTAATTGTAGGTTATTTGTAACATTTATGGCCAAAAGCACTGGAAATGTACTCTGAGGTTATATCTGTACTAGTAAATTTAACAAGTGGAACTTTCAGGATGTTAAAACTCAATTATTGGTAGTTTTAAATGGTTAGAATCAACCTTTAGACAGTTTCAGCATGTTTCCACATGATTCTCAGGAGCAGTTCAGAGGTTAGCACAGGCCAATGGCCATTTTCAGTTTGCACCGTAGTTTGGAAACTAAGAAAATAAAATAGTCTGGATCTGATTCATTGTGTGCCAGTAAGACTTGGTGGCAGGAAAGGATCCTGGGATCATAACCTATTTGTCAATCCCAGTGGTTTGACTATAGAAAACATCATACGATAAATGCAGAAACAGTATGTTTCTTTAAACAGGTTTGTAGTTGCAGACATAACTCTTTGTATATTCATGTAGCAAACATAAACTTACTCCGTCAACAAGGAAGGAGAGGAGAAGGAAGGAGTGGCAGTCGATCATACAGGTGTCTAACTGCTGGTGTCTTGGTTAAGAGACTATGCCAGGTCATCCTGACTTGCCCTTGGGAAGGGATGACTTGTCACTGATTGCTTTATGTCTGCTAGTACTTGATTGGGAGTGGATTATGTTGGATTAAAATAAAGAGTGACCCTTTACTTTAGAGGACAAAAAAGAAGCTAATTGGAAATTATAATGTAAGACTATTCTAGCTATATGATAAAGTCTACTTTTAATTCTTGTGGGGAAAAAGGGGGTTGCTGAATGTTTTAGACAGGCAAGGTTCATTCAAGTTGCTTGGTATATCTGTACAGTTCTTCAGCACTTTTCAGTTTCAGATTGAAAAAGGGAGTTCTCTTGAGCAGAGAGGCAGTTTCTGTGTAGACTTGTTCTCTTCTGCTTGTTTCTGGACACGAGAAGAAAACAGAATATTAAACAATGTACTGACTTTTATATTTACTCTATAATAATATTGTTCCTTTATTCCTATGCTTACAGGTAAAATATGCTTTTTGCTTTACCTATCATAGGATGTGAGCAGAATCATCATCCTGCCTTACAGGAAATGCTGAGTAATTTCTCAAAACTTCTTCACATGGAAAAGTCTTGAGTACAGTCTCTAAATGTGTTTTGCGTCTACTCAAGAATTTTTTCTGGGCTCTGTTGGAACAATTAAGACTATAGATTTCATTGGATTAGTGCAAGTCAATGAATTCAAAATAATTAAAATACCATTATTAACAAAGACCTTTCAGCACTAACCATTATGTGAGGATTATAGTCTACTTGCCCAAATACTAATTATATTTAATATTTTTCATTGTTTATATGGCTCTTCCACTTCTGGAAACGCTCCCCAAATTAAATACCCAACAGAAACTGGGTGTGATTTTAGTCACTAAAAAATCAGAACACCTGCAAGGCTAGTGGGAGTGGGGAGCCAGACGTGGGGATGGGAGAAAAGAAAAAGAATGTGCTGGTTGTGTCCTATGTTGACAAAAATACAAATAGCAGGGTGGGGGAGGGGGAAGTTTACTGTCAATCTAATTAAAACTGTATACAGTTCAATTAGTACCTTCTGTACTTTTAGTCTGTTTAAGTTTTTAAAATTTAAGTTTTTAAAATTGGGACAGAATTTCCCTCAATAATTCTTGTTTATCTCAGTGACATGTTTGTGTGATCTTCCCATACACCAAAGAATCAATATGTAGGTTATTCACTGATTCTGAATCAACTTCCACAGAAGATTATTTCCCTGAAATGAGATGGAAAAGTAGCAAGTCATCTGAGTTGCCACAGATATTCTTTCTTAGCAGAACAAGGCAAATAACAGCTAAATCAGCAGTCATTCTGTATATCCCCAAAATCTGACATGCATAAATCACAGTTTTAAACCACAGTCCTCTTTCCTTGTCTCCAGGGAAGCAGAAAAGAAGTCACAGATAACCAAACTAGATTTATTCTGTGTTATTTGCACTGCAAACAGCTAGAACAAGTCAGCACATAGAATTAAACTGAGGGAAGTAAAATTTTGGCCACAGACAGAAAGAGTAGGATAAAAGCTAGAAATGAGTCAGAGATGACCCTAAGATAACAAGTAGTGTTTATAATTCTTATAAATTCCTCCCAAATGACAAGATTTTTGTTGGTCTCATAGTGACCCTGTGAAACTCCAGCCCACTCAGGAATTTCTCTCCGTTTAGTAGAAGTCTCCTCTTCCAAACAGCATCTGCCTTGTGCAATGAGTGAGGGACCGGGAGTAGAATCTTATGAGGGGACTGTTCAGGGCAAGAGAAGCAGAAATGGGGCAGAAAATGGAGTTGTGTGGAACAAAAGCATGTTGCTCATTTTGGAGTTAGGGCAGCAGGTGTGACTCCTGACAATTGAGAGCTCTGGAAGCTTTAGAGGATAATAAGCACAAAGCCTACTGGACCTTGCACATGCTGGGGATGGGTAAAGCCACCGTTCACTAGCTGCACAAACACATTTTTCTTAAAAATTTAATCCTGGGATGGCATCATGATTTATGACTACAAGGGTAAAAATGCTGGATTTGAGCATGAGGAGAAAAGTGATTGCTATTCCCTTGATAGAATTTATTAAAGAAAGATGTGTTCTTTAGTTTAGACCTATATAAACATCTGACTAGTAGCCTAGAGATAAAATGAGAAGAGATGAGAGCTGTACAATACACATGAAAGTGATTTGTATAGGAATTAAATCTTTTTGATTGTTCACATGACATCAACCACAATCATCCTTTGCAAGACCAAACATGTTGTTAAACCTGACAAAATATTAGTTCAAAAGGGAATAATAATAAAAAGTCCAACAAAAACTTACACTGTAAAGAAAGCTCTAAGATTGCTGAATCATGGTTGTACAATTTGTGCTTGTTTTACACTGAATATGAGGCAAGATCTCTACTGTACCCAAATTATCAAATAGAAAAGAAAATACTGAGACAATGCATTAGGCAAAGAGTAAGAACATCAGATGAGGACAGATTTGCAAAAGTTGAGGATAATGTAATACAGAAATTTTTAGGTAAATGTCTAAAGGCCCCAGAGATAACATAAGGACATTCTCCATGCGTTCTGTAATTCTCTGTGTGCTGAACATCTGAAATGTCGTATTTGTTGTTAAATAGGTGGCCAATCTATAGGAGTGGATTTCTAACAGCAGGCCATAGATTGCAAATGCAAAGATGTGGTATCTGCTTAGGACCACGCAAGTCTCATGGCTCCAGAAGCAAACTGGGAGATGAAATCCATTATGAGAGGTTAAAGCCTACTTCCTTCTTCCTGTAACCCCCAGTAGACTTGGAGCTGGCAAATAAGCATACATACTCTCTGCTACGTAGTAGCACAAAAGATCACAGAACAGTTGGGATCTTGAAGTCCAGTGAAGAATAAAAAGTCTCCAGAGGCTTTCTTCAGTCTCAAAGTGAGAAAATAAAAGACAGATTGGAAGCAATTAAATGAAAAATTAGGAGAAGAGCCTTGAACAATGACTGTAAAGATAATGTAGGTGAAGAGAAGGACAAAAACAGAGCAACAATTTATGTTGTATGGAGTGATCACAGCACACTTTTGATGATAAAGAAACCAGTGAGCAGGGAGTGGCTAGGGCTGAAAAGAGTACTGAGAGGAACTGGGAGGTTTAGGCTGGAAGAAACTAAGTGCTTGGATAGATGGGTGTGTTTGGAGTGAAGAAAGTGCATGAATTTCCACTTTCAGTCCTAAAGTCAAAAGAAGAAAGGGACAGAAGAGAAGGAAGTAAGAGATGTACGTACAGTACTGCCTGTCTGTTTTTCTAGGATGCTGGTACGATCTCATGAAGAGAGCCAAGAGCGAAGAGGAAAGGGATTGAGGAGAGACAGAAGCCAGCAAAGAACTGGCGATCTCTGCAAAGGTGTTTTGCCGGGAATGTGGCAGGAATGTGACTGTAAAGCATTGATCTAGTAAGCCATAAGGTCCTCTAACAATATTTTTCCAAAAATTCTGTTTGGTGAAGACATATTTTTCCAAAACGTCATTTGACGAACCCCTGGCATTTGACAAGCCCACTGGCATGGTTAAGACTTAGGCAATTTTATTTGCATATTGTGGCTTCAGAGTGCTTTGCCTCTGGTACAGCATCCCAGGAGATTAAACCCGAGCAATGGAGCGCGCGTTGCGCTGCCTAATGCCCGCTGTGAGCGCCCGCGGGGGGACGGGACGGGACGGGACAGCCCTTTCCGAAGGGACCCCGCGGCCGCCTCACCGGGGGAAGCCGCTGTGGCTGGGGCGGGAGCCGGGCTTTGCACAGCCCCAGGTTTTCACCGTACGGTAACACCGGGCCCTCCGCTACTGCCTCCGTCGGCTGAGCGGAGCAGAAACGCTCGTCCAGCTTCTGCGCTCCAGAAACCAGCGGGGGAAGGGGCGAGCCCCCCGCCTCTGGATAGAATTTATTAAAGCGGGCAGAGCCTGCAGCCCGGGCAGCACCACGGACACTGCCTCAGCCTCCCGCCCGCGGGGACCGGACCGCGGGGCAGGACCGTCCCCGCGGGGCGCGGGTGCCTCGGAAAGGCAGAAAGCGGAGCTCTTCCCGGCCCCCGGCCCAGCCGTGACCGCGAACAACCTGTGTTTACACAGGGCGACTCCCGCGCTCACAACTTTGGCGCTGGGACAACATTTATTGCGGTTATTCCGGGGAGGGAAGAGCTGTGATGCTCCTGCGGCCGGAGGGGGAGCGGGGACAGGTGAAGCGGCATCGGGGCTCTCCTCGGACGGCTCTCCTTGTCAGCAGTCTGGCAGTAACTCTTTCCTATGCTGCTCCTTTCCTTTAAAATAAGTGTTCAGCCGACAACGTCAGTGTGGTAGCTCAGGGACTCATGCCCTCCCGAGACATGAGCCCGCCGGTGCTGGGCGAGGCAGCCTTGCCCCCGGCGACTCCCGCGCTGCCCCCGGCTGTCCTGCCGTCCCTGTCCCCGGTGCAGCTCGTTCCTTTCCGCTTCACCCCCAACAACCCCCTACTTTGGGCGGTCCGGCGTCATTTCGGGTTCCTCTGCCGGGCGACCCGCGGCTGTGCCGGGCTCAGCCCCGCGGGGGCGGAAAAAGGGGGCGGGCCGCTGAGCTGGTGTCGTTTGTCTTTCAACCTGAACCGCCTGAGTTATTTATTTATTTATTTCCCCCCACCACGATGATTTCTCTTATTGGGCTGCACGAGCGGTCGGAGGTGACCTTCCTTCCCACAGGAACTGGGAGCGCCCCGCGCACCCTCCGCGGGCACCGGAGGGTCCCACCGCGTCCCGGAGCGCTCCCTCCTCCCCTCCCTGACCTCCCCAGTATGGCTGCTCGCC